>CAJVQF010000152.1:0-45393 GCA_911254575.1 Candida sanyaensis
AACTAACATTGATTTGAGTAGATTTGGTAATCAATGAACTAAACAATTTATAAACTTCAATTACATTATCTGATTGATTTGCAATTGGAGAAATTGGTTCATTAATTGATTTAATATCAACAACAATTTTATCAAAAATTTGATTTTTTAATTGTTTAGAAAATTCTTCAACTTGAGAAATATCACCAGGAACTTTAATTTCAACACTTTTAATTTCAAATGGTTCAGAAATATAAGCAACATCATGTTTACCATCTAAATGATATCTAAATTCATAAACTCCTTCTTCCCAAAATAATTTTTCTTTATCAAATACAAAATTTCCTTTAGCATTAGTACAATAAGTCCATCTACCAGCTGATGAAAGAATAGTCTTATTTCTAGAATATGAAGTTTGAACAATTTTGTATAATCCAACCCAATCACGAATAGAATGGGTTTCAGTTGGTGATTGCCATGAAATAGTAATTGGAGTACCAATGGTGGTGTATTTTAATTCTTTGGAATCTTTTAAACCATCAATAGTTAATTTATAATTAGAATTAGCATATGATAAATTTTGTGATAATTCAATTAATTTTTGTGATGATAATTTAGTGGTTGAATTTCTTAATTCTTTAATAAAATTATCTAATGAATCACCCAAAGAATTACCATTAATACTACTTTTTCTTCTTCTACTTCTTGAATCATCATTACTCATTTTTCTTTGAATAACATCCGGAATTAAATGTTTTTTAACTGTTTTAGTAACACCAGAATCTCTATTAACTTGTTTTTCACCATAAATTTTAACCATATGGATTTTTTCAATAAAATTAATTCTAATAAAATTATTAACCATCCATAAAATACAACAAGTTAAATTTTCTATAGTTGGATAAATAAGGAAAACTCCCATAACTCCACAAACACCAAAAATTTGTTCTGGATTATTTAAATAACGATAAACACCAGCTTGAGTTAAATTCTTTATAGATGATTGGGATTTTGGAATGAAAAAATCACCATAAAACCATCCAAAATAACCAATCAGATCAACAATAGATAAATTAATCCAACTTTGAGTGTAAATTAAACATAATCCCAAGAAAAGTCGTAAATAAAAATAATCAGTAACCAAAAAAGATGTAGTAGTACCTTGTAAGAAATAACCAAGATTTAACCCAAATAATGAAGAATAAGTTAAATTAATTAAAGAATTGTATAATACTGCCCAGTTATTTAATGATTTTTCAATAGGAATATCATTTGAAAGGGACCATTTGGTGACAAATTTAGAATGAGTTTGTAAAACCAATAAACTATTAATGGATAATGATTCAAATAATTTAGTAGCAATAGTTAATATAAATAACAGTTTAAGGGATTTAGCAAAAATAGGAATAATTAATCCATAAGTTAAACTTAAAACTAAATTAATTACATCACTTGCTCTCATCCAATTAAAATTATATAATCCAATCAAAGGTTTTAAATTATCAAAATTTTTCAAATCTTTTAATTTTAAAATTTTAATTAAATTAATTTCATTTTTAGAAGGTCCATAAATTTTATCAATATGAGGATTTTCAATATAATGTAAGAAAATCATTTGTAAAAAATGACCAAAAATTGCAATTAATAAAACAATATAACTTTTAGAAATCAATGCAAATCCATAATATCCAACATAACCAACAGAATACATTGGATGAGGAAACATTTCAAATACACCATCAAAAATTAATTCTTCATTATTAATTTGTCTGAAAAGAAATCTCCCAATACCAAGCATAATCTTTAATAGTATTATGAGCATTAACTTTAACCCAATAATTAAATAAAATTAAAATTGAACCACCAACAATTCTTGAAAAAATCAACCAATTTGGTTGATTTTTAATAAATTGATAATCATTATTAATTGAACAAGCTAAAACAACACAAATAAATGTAGTAAAATCCAGCATTAAAATTAAATCAACAAATTTTCTAAAAATTAACCAAGTATTAAATTCAATTGGATAATCATTAATATTATAATCATTACCTCTTTGACTTTTAATTTCATTTTGAACAAGTTTTGCTAAAAAATTTTTATTTTGACTATCAAATAATTTATACTTGGTAGCCCATTGAACTAATAAATGTTGATTTGATTGATTTTGTAATAACCAACCAATACCAAAATTATAAGATAATCTCCAAAATATATAAAATCCAACAAATATAGAAATTCTTAATTTATTATTAGGAATTAAAAACTAATAAATTTGAAAATAATAAACTTAAAATAATTAATTCAAAATTTGATTTTTTAATAGTTGGATCAAATAAAGTTTTAACCATATCATGGGTTTCTGGAACAATAAAAGTTTCTCCAGAAAATGTGATACCTTTTGGACCCAATGATGCCTTATTATGATGAGTTGAATCAATCATTTCGGTATTATCAATGGTAAATGAAGAATCAGTTGAATGTGAATCTGTTGAACTTAATTGAGTAAAAGATGTCATCCTTTTTAAAAAAAAAACAAAATTTAGTGTGTAGTTTTAAAAATGCAATGCGACTACGTCAGCCCTTTTTTGTCGTGTTGCCTTCGAAAAACTGTGGTGCCAAAAAAAAAAATAAAAATCCCAAAAATTGCAACGGAGGAAAACTTTTTTACAACCGTTCTTAAATATGCGCGTTGTTAAAAATCAACACACAAAAGAAAATTCAATTACGTTTGTAAAGAAATTATCGTAAATCACCAATTTAGAATAATTGGGTAATCACAAATAATTAGTGGAAATTGTTATAATTTGTTGTTGTTGAAAATTAAACCAATCAAGTCAAAATTTTGTACTTTGATGGGTGATTGATTTCCAATATATATAGCAAAAACGACCTGGTATAATAAATAAAAATTAAGCAAATGCAAATAAATGTCTTGTGAGATCTAAAGTTATCAACAAGATATTATTATTATTATTTAAATGAATGAATTCAATCCAAAAATAATGGGGTAAAATAAAATAAATTTTATTCAATTATAGATTGGTTGATTAATTATCTTGATATAATTTAATTGAATTGAATTGAATAAACTGTATAAATTGACAATCTTTCAACTAATTGATGTAATTGATAATCCAAAATAAAAAAGTATTCAAATGCAAAGGGTTAAAATAAATCAACTCTAAAAGTGTTGCAAATCAGTAATGACAACCAAAATTTTTCAAAAAAAAGAATTTGTTGATCTTCAAAAAAAAATATGAAAGAAATGAAAAAAATGAATTTTATATTGTCAAGGGAATCTTTACTCCTTTTTAAATCAACAATGAAATCTTGTCCCCAAATTAAATCAATGAAATAAGAATTGGTTTAACATACACGTCCTGTTGTGTATGTATATCTCTCTCTGTCAATTTTCTTTAATTCCCCAACATTTAATTAGAACCAAAAAAACAATAAACTTAAACCTTTCAAAAATAATTATTACGGAACTAGAAGGAAAAGAAAAAAAAAATAAATAATTTGCATGTGAAAATTTTTTTATTTTATATTTTTTTTACAGTTATATGTCACGTGAGACTATTTAAATATCATAAGGTATAATAATACAGTACATACAATATGAATCAATAATAAAATTACAGTGAGGTTTTTCAGGTGTTTATATTTGTAATCTAATTAAATTTATGTTTAGATTTGCACCCAATAATTTAATGAAAAAGCAAAATATTAATTAAACTAACAAAAATCAATCTATAAAAAATTAAAATAATAAAGAAATAATAAAGAAATAATTGCAAGTGATTTACAGATGAGGTGTGTGTATGTAATTAACTAAAGTTCATTAGTATCTACGGTTACCACCCAATGGAGCCATATTGGATCCAGTACCAGATGGTCTACCATAACCACCACGACCACCACCGTAACCACCACGGCCACCTCTACCACCACGGCCACCTCTACCTCTACCACCACCATATCTAATATGACTTCCATAACTTCTTCTATCAAATCTTTGTAATTCTGGTGGAATTGTTTGATGAGCTTCTCTCATAATTTTACATAAATCACCACCTAATTTAGAATTAGTATCAGTGAAAAATGAAACAGCAGTACCAGTGGCACCACCTCTACCAGTACGACCAATTCTATGAACATAATCTTCAATATTACCTGGCATATCATAATTAATAACATGTGTGATACCTTTGACATCTATAAGAAAAAAAAAATAATGTTAGTATTCTAAATCCTTTTGATTTTTAAAAAATAATTTATTTAAATAACTGTTTCTTTAAAAGAAAAGTACTTGTTTCTGTTTTTATGAAAAGAATTTTTTACATCTACAGGAATTTTTTTTTTCATTAAATATTTAAGAAGAAATTAACCTTCCCTCCCCTTATGTTGATAGAATAATATATTATCATCATCAACAAAAAAAAGAAGGAGGAGAGGTCATGTTTATTATTGAAAGATATTATTGAAAGACTTTTGTATATCTATATAGAAAATATCAAAAACATATTAAGAAAAAAGAAGAAATCTCTCTTGATTATTAAAACACATTCTCATATTTATTTTGAAAACTCTTTTGGCTCTTATTGATAAATTTAATGCAATATAATAAGACTTAATCACAAGTCAGTTATTAATTATTGCAAATAAATATCATTCAATTTCTTATGTCTTATTTATAGCAAGTATCAATGGGTATGTGACATCCAATGCAATAATCCAACTTAAGCTAGATTCAAAGAAACATAAGAACATAAAAACAATGATGACATATCCACTAGTAATCAAAACAATAATTCATAAAATGTGCAAAAACATCTCAATTTAATATTTTCATTAAGATCTTCTCTTTTAAATATTTCGTTATTTTCTATCATTATTCAATGTTAAAAAAAGGTAAAACCTTCCAAACATTCATAAATAAAGTCTTTCTCCAATTAAATAATTATTCTCTTTCATATTCAATAAACAATGTTTCCTCTTTGTTAAAAACAAACAAACAAACAAAAAAAAAAAATTCCCCCCATACTAAATCATTAAAGTCCAGCTTCAATGATAAACACAAAAAAAAAAAAATTCTTTCCTAAAATTATTCAACAAGTTAAACAGTTAGTAAGTTCAATAGTAACAAAAAAGTGGAAACTAATGTCCCTACCCTTTTATACTGAAATTTTAATACATACCAATACCTCTAGCAGCAACATCAGTTGCAACCATAATAGAAGTTTTACCTTGTCTAAATTCACTCAAAACCCAATCTCTTTCACTTTGATCTTTATCACCATGAATAGCTAAAGCTGGCCAACCATCAGATCTTAAATAAGTAGTGATTTCATCACAAGTTCTTTTGGTGGAAGCAAAAACTAAAATCTTGTTATCTTTTTCATTTAAAGCATTTTCCAAATGTTTAACAAGTCTATCTCTCTTGGAATATTCATCAATAACTTCAACCAATTGAGTAATAGTATGAGAAGCAGCCAATTCTAAAGAACCAATGGTAACTTTAATTGGATCTTGTAAATAATCATTAGCTAATCTTTCAACTTCTTTTGGCCAAGTAGCAGACCACATCAAAGTTTGACGATCTGGTCTAATTTGATCAACAATTTTTCTAATTTGTGGTTCAAAACCCATATCTAACATACGATCAGCTTCATCTAAAACCAAATAAGTAACTCTTTTTAAATTGGTTTTACCAGCTTCCAACATATCAATTAATCTACCTGGAGTGGCAATACAAATTTCAACACCTTTAGCTAAATCTCTAACTTGTGGACCTTTTGGTGCACCACCATAAACACAAGTATTTCTAATTCTTGATGATCTACCAAATTTAGAACATTCAGTTTGAATTTGAACAGCCAATTCTCTAGTTGGTGCTAAAACCAAAACAATTGGTCCATCACCATATTGTAATTCTGGTTGAGCATTAATATGAACAATAGATGGTAAACAATAAGATAAAGTTTTACCAGAACCAGTAGCAGCAATACCAATCATATCTCTACCACTTAAAGCCATTGGCCAACCTTGACATTGAATAGCAGTTGGTTTTGGGAATCCCAATTCTTTCAATTCATCCAAAACATAATCTGGGAAACCAGCTTCATCAAAACTAGTAATTGGATGAGGAATATCTCTACCTTCAATAGTCATTTCATTTTCTCTTCTAAATTTATCAGTTTCAGCTTGTGATCTACTGGCAACAGCAGGATGTTCAGTATAAAAATTCTTTTCAAATTTTGGTAAACTTTCTAAATCCCATTGTGGTGCAATCAATTCTTGTCTTGGGGCATCATTAAATCTACCACCTCTACCACCACCACGGCCACCACCGTATCCACCTTGGTCTCTACCACCTCTGTAACCGCCACCGCGGCCACCACCACCGTAACCTCCGTTACCACCGCCGTAGCCGCCATCATTGTAGCCACCTCTATCGTTTCTATATCCACCGTTGTTATAAGACATTATATAATAATATTCTATTCCTGTTGTTTTAATACTTTATAAAAAGAAAAAGTGGAAGAAGAAGACAAAAAAAATTCTGTTGTTTGAAATAAACTTACAAAAAAAAAAAGAGAAGAAAATTTTTTTTTTTTTAATTTAAAAGGGAAGGGGGAAATTACGATGAGTATTTATATTCATAATAATGTTTTGAGATGCAATGTTTGCAAAAAAAAAAAGAAAAGAAATTCGCATAGAAAAATTTTTTTTCTTTTTTCCTATGCACTTCTCGTGAATAAAAAAAAAATCAATTGTACAAAATAGGAAATCGCCGCAGAGACGTTTGAAATGACATCAATATTGATAGAAACCACTAGAAGTAAGTAAATTATTAGATATTTGTTCTACTTAGACATATCATACTTTTATCAACTTGATATTTGGATCAGTCTACTCTGTTTATGTATGACTAAAGAAAAGGATATTATTTCAGTACTAGTATACACGATTATTTGATATCATAGAAATCTTTCTTACGACAGTTATTCAAACACGTGAAATAAATCACAATTAGAGATCTACGAATAGTAAAACCACATTAGAGAAGAATCATTTTTTTTTTTTTACAAATAAATATATGAAATAATTACAAAATTCATGTTTCAATTATATTCTAATTAGTAAAATTACATAAATAGTAGAGATAAAAAAAAAAACATTTAATCACATTTAAATAAATCTTTAAGGTTCTTCAGTTTTATAACCACCATTTTCAAAAGTTTCTTGAAATTTATCTTCAATAACACCACATAATTCAGATAAATTATCTAAACCAAGATGAAAAGCTTCAATAGCAGTTATATTTCCATAAGTTTGAATTCTAAAATTTAATTTATTTTCACTTGGATGAGGTATAGAATATCCAACAAATTCAACTTCTGGATTCTTCATAATTATATATCTTAATGCATTACCTAATGTATGATCTTCATCAATTATTTGAAATGATGCTGATGTTCCATCTTTTGATGAACCTGGAAGAAGTTTGATTTTATTAATATCATAAATTTCTTCTTGTTCTTGATCTTGATCTTGAGTTGTGGTTGTGTTAACGGTGGTTTCGGCTTGATCTACTTCCATTGGTGTTGGTTCGGACATTATGTGTATATTATTATTATATTGATGAGATTGGTTGGTTGGTTGGTATAGATGTTTGATTAGTTGAGATGAATTGTTTTTTTTTTTTTTTTTTTCAGTCTGATTATTAAAAAGATTCACAGATGTCAAGCGATGGGGAACACAGAGAGAGAGAGACAGAGAGAGAGAGAAAATATAGAAAATTCGTGCACCACACAATTTTCAGTTTTTCATTTCCAATATACCGGTATACTTTTACAATTAAAATCGATACATGTTTATTCATAAAAATATTAAATAACGTAAACTAAAATACAATTAAAAACTAATAATAATAATAATAATAAAAAAAATAAATGATCAAAAAAATAAAAACACAAACCTAACCCCACCATAATCAAATAATAATAATAATAATAAATTAAATATAAAAATGATGATAAAATGATAATGAAATAAACTTAACCATCTTTATGAGTTTTTCCTCTTCCACGAATTCCTTTATTTGAATTCTTATATAAATCTTTAAAATATGATAATAATTCTTGATCTTCAAATGGTAAATTATTTGCAATTGTTTTAGTAAGGGTATTCAACGTTTCCAAATGAAATCTATTTTGATGCAGTTTCAAATTTCCAAGTTGACTAAAACTTTTATCACAATTATCTAATTTACATTCATATGGTTTTAAATTTTCATGAGTTAATTTATGAGCTGCAAGATTACCCTTTCTGTTAAATGATCGATTACAAACATTACAAGTAAATGGTTTCTCTCCAGTATGAAGTCTTAAATGAGTTCTTAAATTACCTCCTTGGGTAAATTTACGTCCACAATATGAACATTCAAATGGTTTATAACCAATATGACTTCTTATATGAACCTCTAAATGAGTTGATTGAGTGAAATATTTAAAACAATAAGGACATTGTTGATTCTTATTCTTTCTTCTTTTATGAGCATGATGACTACCATCACCTGTTTCAGTTTCATCTTCATCATCTTTTTTATGAGGTTTATCCACTCCACCAACCAAACTAACTGGTCTAGGTAAAATTCCACTATCTAATTCTGCTTTACTTCTTCCTAATCCAAAGTTTTCAGGTGATGCTAATATACTTCCATCTGGTGCTTGTTCAATAGTATTGGTAATACCTTTATCTCTTGCTTGAATTACCAACATTAATTGATCAACTTTAGTAGCTCCCAATAATGGACGTCCATCTTCAGATTGAGCAAATTGTTGAGCAGGAACCAAATTAGGATTAGTTGGAGAACCCAAATTTTTACCACTAACAACACTACTAGTAGAACTAGTAGCTGATGCTTTTCTACCTCTTCTTGTTCTCTTGGCAGGAGCCTTTTGTTGCTTTTGTTGTGGAGATTTCATTGCTGGTTGCAATTGTTGTTGTTGTTGTGGTTGTTGTTGTGGCAGCTGTTGCTGCTGTTGTGTCATATTCACTCGAGGTTTAGTGGTAACCGATGGTGGAATGAACTGCTGTTGTTGTTGTTGAGGTATAACCATTTGTTGAGTATAATATTGCTGTTGAGGTGGTTGTTGTTGTTGCTGTGATGGTGATTCTGTTCTGTTGTTGTTGTTGAGTTTGAATTGGATAGATATAATTACCAAAACTATTGTTTCTATTACCTGGAAACTGTTGTTGCTGTGGTGGTTGTGGTTGAAAATTCCCATAACCCAAAGTTGTATTATAGTTTGGGTATGTAGAATATTGATATTGATTTTGTGGAGAAACTGGATAATTTTGGAATACTCTTTGTTGACCTTGACCTTGACCTTGACCTTGATTTTGTTGAGGTATTGTTCTTTGTTGCTGTTGTGGTTGTTGATAGATATTTGTTTGGAAAGGTTCATTAATTCTCATGTTTGAATATGCAACAGGTGATGCCTTTGGTGATTGAGGGTCATCTTGATATCTCGGAGAAGTATGTGAAGATGAAGTTGGAGATACATTATCCTTATCTCTTGGTATATTCAAACTATTTGAATGTTGATGTTGTTGAGTCGAACGTTGACCTTGTAAGTTTGGAGATCGTAATTGTGGTTGTTGTTGTTGTTTCTGCTGCTGTTGCTGAGGAGATTTCCTTATCCTTGGTGATTGTTTCGATTGATTTGGGGTTGTTTGAATATTAATCTGTGGTGCTTGTTGTTGCTGTTGGGGTTGCTGTTTCTGCATTTGTTGTTGTTGTTGTTGTTGCTGTTGTTTTTTCTTGTCAAATATATCTTCTCTTAAGTTAGCACTAGCATTTGAATTTCTTGATTGATCAGATAAACTTCTTTGACTTCGTAGAGCATTTTGATCATTAATAATTTTTAATATTGAATCTCTTCTTTGTTGATTACTCATATTGGAAAAACTATTAACATCAATAGAACCATTTGAAATCATACTTTGAAGTAATTCAGTTATACTATTATTACTTTCATTCCAATTAGATAAATCAAGAGAATTACCTTTTGTTTTAAATGAACCAAAACCTGCATTATTATTTCCTGGTGCACCACCACCACTAATGGAAAATTTATTTGAATCATTTTGCCAATTAAATATATTATTCATACTTTCTCTGTTCAAAAAATTTTCCAAATCTTCAACAGTAAAATCTTGAGTTGAAACTTGACGTGAACGTGATGTAGGTGGCAATTGAGGAGCATTTGATGATGTCTTGTTGTTATTATCTTGTTTATTTAATGATAATGAGGTTGATTGTTCACTAATGGAATTCCCATTTGATCCGGGGATATTAATTAATGAACTGAATATACTATTAGATCTTGAAGTTGAAGGTAATTGATTATTACCGGTTGTACTTTCATATAAATGATCACTTCCTTGCAGACGAATAGGAGGAGGTAATACAATTGAATCACCACGAGGCCTTATTGGTTGTTGCATAAATTGTTGTTGTTGCTGTTGTTGTAATTGTTGTTGCTGTTGAGGATTCAACATTGATTGCTGATATTGTTGAAATTGAAGATGATTTGGATTTGTCGTTGAATTTGGGTTAATTGAAGAAGGTAGTGGAATACCATGTTGTTGGGGATGAGGATGAGAATGTGAATGTTGTTGTGATTGAGGTTGAGGTTGATTAGGAGGATAATTCATCATATTGTTGTGTTTAAAATTTAAGTAAGCCGACGAGGATGATGATGATGATAAATCAGGCTCACTAGTTGCTTGCAGTTGATTGGTATTAAAAATTGGACTTTTCAATTGGTTTGCTGTTGTATAAGTAAAATTGCTATTATACGAAGGGGAACTAAAACTTGGATGTTGATGAGCAATAAAATCTTTTGATGAAGATAAAGTATAAGTTGAATTTTGATGATTTAAATTATAATCACCAGATGTAATATTTGAATTTAAATTACTAAATAAGAATCGACTATTGTTGTTGTTGTTGTTATTGTTATTGTTGTTGTTGCTGTTATTATCATCATTACCACTTGAGGTTAAAGTGGATAAAGAAAAATGATGATCTTTTGTTTTTGGAGATTTTGTAGTAGAAGATCTTATAGATTGATTAGATTGTTGTTGTTGTTGTTGTTGTTGTTCAGATTGTTGATTAGATTGCTGTTGTGATTGTTGTGATTGTTGTGGATTAAATGAAGAAGAAGAAGAAGAAGTTGAAACTGCTATTTTCCCCATTAGTAAATATTTTGTAGATTAAATTTTTTTTTTTTTTCTCTGTCTCTGTCTCTGTTCAAATTTAATTTTTTTCTTCCTTCTTCTCTGTTGTCTGAACTTTTTGTCTGTTTATTTGTTGTTGTTGTTGTTGTTGTTTTTTTTCTTCTGTAAAATCAGATGTTTGTGGCTATAAAGTAAAAAATTATGTTAAGGAGTTAGACAACAAAAAAAAAAAGGACTAAAAATTTGCCGCAATATTTTATCTCGTTGTTGTTGTTGTTGTTGTTGTGGTGGTGGTAGTGGTGGTAGAAAATTATTTTTTTTTTTGGATGACCACTTTTTAATTTTCTTTGGCTGGCTTTAATCTTGTCCTTTATTTCACGCACTCAATTAAATCCTAGTATTGATAATGATTAGGTAATCTCCGTTAAGGGAAATAGAATTGAATTTGAATTTGTTATAGTTGATAATAGTTTCTTGTAGTTGATAGTTATCAAAGTAGTTGATGGGTTGTTGATAGTTGTAGATAATCTTTTCTTTTTCAATTTTCTGGGGAGGGTTTAAATTCCAATTTAAATTGTACTTTTAAAAGAAATGAATACTGTATCAAAACCAATTAGTTTCTGTTTTTTATGAAAAGAAGTTACTTTTTATTTTTTTTTTTTTTAATTTGGGTAATTGTTGATTTGAAAAGAAAAGATAATTAGAAAACTTAATAGATATTTATATAAACTTACAATATTAATATCAATAATATGTAATAGAATCTTTTAACGGTCTTAGAAATTTTTTTAAATTTCATGATTTTATTTTTAACTACGACAAATATTTGTATTACGTCAACTACTTAAGCAATAAAAAAAAATCATTCATTTATTAATAAACAGACAGTGTGTCATGTGTATTAGCTAATACTAATGGTATACGGAAATATTCCCAATACCCTTTTATTGTGTGTATATGTATTATTTTTGAGTAAATTGCATACACATGGAACTACAATACATGTAAGTATATCACCATTCAATACTTCTAATCCTTTCCATTAATTATCTCCTTTCCTCTCATCCATTGAAATTCATTACTCATGTAAAATAATCCTTCATCATTATCATCCGTTGCTCCATATTACATCATTTATTTATCTAAATAAACATTTATACAGCAAGGGAATTTTCGGGTAGCGCAACATCATCAGCAACGTCATTTTTGTGTAATATCACGAGAGAAGAGAAAGAAAAAAAAAAAAAAAAAAGTCATTCCTCTGTTCCCCCCCTTTTTTTTTTTTCTGTATTTCTCCCTTTTTAACTCCTTGTTTGACTGCGTAAATGACCTCTATTGTGTACAGTACATATACATGTACAGGAAATAAAAAAATCTCAAGTCGTGTATTTGTGAACAATCTCAGATTGTTCTTTATTGTCAATGTAACACAGATGATTAGATTTTTCTTCTCTTGTGCAACGTATAACACGATATGCATGTCACATGAGGCGTCAGACAACGCGGGGTGGTAGTAGTGGTGGTGGTGGTAACCATGGTGGTGGTAGTAGTAATACTAATGATGGATCTAACGATCATACGAGCAATACTTAATAACATACTAATAAACAAAGAATTACAGTATTTAGTTCTAGATTTTCTTGATTATATAATATACTAACTAAACCCCCCCCACAATAATGTTTACAATCTGTATTAGTAACTCAAGATAAATTATCTAATTATAAAAATAATTTCATGTTACTGTAATTCTCTGTAAAATGTAACTAAATGTAAATATTCTCTTGAAAAAAATACAAACAAACAAACTTCATGTTGTTATATATATATATATATATAATATCGTTTAAATTTTACTTTCTAAAGTTTTTCAATGAGTCACTCCAGTATAACCCATACACAATTACTAATTCCAATTATATTTACTTTGTATATATATGATGCATTTTGTTCTGTATGATTTCTTTTTCATATATTGAGTTTTTTTAATGTAAGTCAATGCAATGAAAACAATACCGTTCTTAATTCAATTAATTTTTATCAAAACTTGAAAAGCCCTGCATAAACTGGAAGTTTTGTTGTAAATTTCTTCTTCTTGTCTATTGCTGAAATCTGTAATGTACTGTACTTACAGATGAGCTAAAAGAAATATTGGTTATTATTGATGATGAGTATGTTTGTTCATGTTTATTTATGTTGATGACAAGAAGAAGAAACTAATTAAGCTAATCAATTTGATTCTTTATTAACAATACTCTTTTTTTTTCTTTTTCTCTATTAAATTAAATTAACTCAATTTGCATTCGTAAAATTATTAACGCTACTTCATATTTAGTATATATACACAATACATATCAATTCAACGCTACCAAATCTTATTATTTCATTGATTTATTAGTATCATTATCATTATCATAACCATTTAAATTTTGATTAATTATAATTATCATTCCATCAAGACATTTTTTTAATCCAATCATTTCTTCATCAATTTTACCATTTTTATAAATTCTTCCTCGATAATAATCAGAACTTTTCAATTTATGTCCAGGATAAATAATTTCATGTAATCTATTTAAATAATTAAAACAAATGAAAATAAATTTTGAAAATCTATTTATTGATTCATCTAAATCTTCAAATTTAATCATAAATTTACTCATTAATTTTTTAATTAAATATTCTTTATCTCTTGTTGTTAATTTATCAACTAATTCAAAGTGTAATTCTTTATAATATGGTAAAATTTCAGAATTAAGTGATTTTATTGAAAATTCAGGAAATTTACATGGTGCTTCATAATCAATTGTTGTTTGACTATCAGATAATTGTTCATCTAATTCGTTACTGGATTCTTCATTTAATTTCCCATTTGACTCTTCAGTTAATGATGACTGTAGTGTTGCGTCTTTAGCTGTTAATTTCTGACAATTACAACATAAAACAGGAATATTATCAACTTCCTTTGGTGATGTAACAATTTTAACATCTTCATCTAATATATCAGTCTGGGTTGATTCATTTTTAATATTTTTAGTTTGAGTAGCTATCGTAGAATATTGTTTTACTTCTTGTACTGGAATATTTAATACTTTTTTCTCACCAGGTTCATTACTTCTCTCAACAACATTTTCCATCTCTTCTTCTTGTAGTTTTTTATCCTTTTCTTTTTGTGTTGTTTGAAAAGAATCATCATTCAGTTTTTTTTTATTCAATTGTAATCTAACAACCTCTTCCCGTAATCTATTGATTTCATATAATGCTTTATTATTTTCAAATTTCAATTTATCTAATTCAAGTTGATATTTTGAATTTTCTAATTTCATTTGTTGTTTAATTATTTCTAATTCATTTTGTAATTTTAAATTTTTATTTTTTTCATCTTCTATAGTTATATTTAATGATTTAATGATTTCATTGTTGTTATTATGGTTATTATTATTACTTGGATTATTAAATTCAATTGAATTATGAAGTTCTAACATATCATTAGGATCAAATATTGGTTTTGTTTCTCCATTAACACTAGGTATTGAAGTAATTGTACTACTGGTATTATCATTTTCCTGATGATGATGATGATGATTAATATGATTATTATTGGATTTGTTTAAACTTAAATGATCAGAATTATCTGATATTTTTCGTACTTCATTATCACTTGAATTTCTTTCATTAAGACGCTGTTGTTGTTGTTGTTGTTCAAAGATATATGGATCTAAATTTGGTATAGACATAGAAATAGGAGTAGGTGATTTCATTAATTTTTCTTTAGTTGAATTTCTTTTAGGTATTCTAATAGGAGTATCAATTAATGATTCGATAAACAGTTCACCATCTTGTTTCTGGGTCTGTTTCCGCTTTTGTTGTTCTTGTTGTTGTTGATGAGAGATGTTTCCCTTTTTAAAAATATCATCTTCAGAAAATATTGAAATTAAATTCCCATTATTTCTTATTTGTCCAGGTGTTGAAAAATTAGTTGATTTTGGTGATTCATACAAATATGATCTATCCAAATCATCATTTAATTCATTATTTGATATCATCATATGAATATTATTGATTTTATAAACTGTTAATGGAATGTAAACAAAGAGATCCAAGATTCTTTTTTTTTTTTGTTTACTATTTTTTTTTTGTTGTTGCTGTAAGGGTGGTGGTTCGTGTATATTGAATCAATTTCTACATACAAATGAAGATTATTCTTATAGACGTGTTTGCCCTGTACTTTATGACAATCCTTCAAGATAAGCAAACAACTAGATTGGAAAAAATTTTTTATAATATATAACTATGGAGAATCCACCATGCCAGTAGCAGGAAATAACATATTCTTTTAATCAGTTCATTCATTCATAAAATTAATAGAAAGGATTTAGTGATCGAACCGTGTGACTTTTTTTTTTATTTCTTATTAGAAACAAGGAACATTTATGTTGAACAATTTATGTTGACAAAAGTACCAAGTCGTTAATAATTGATTATAAATGTACAGTAGTTATAATGATCTCTGAAAATTTAAACATTCAACAATAATGTATAAAGGGTTATTATCATTATAGTAAGTAATAGATATGAAATCATTAATTCTAGTATCATCAATCAATCAATAGAGGAATAACTACAATTTATATTTTAATTATTTTTTAAAATATTCATAAATCATTATACATTAAAAAAATTTTTTTTGTTTGCTATAATCTATTCGAAGAGTTATTCGAATAAGAACCTGAAATTAGTTAGTAAATGCTCAAAATGCACTAAACATAGAAGCAAACAATTCCCCGTCAGATCTATGGAATGTCAAATCAACCATATTGACAACCCCGAAGGGTTGTCTTGCTGAATCCAAGAAGAAGAAGAAAAGAATTCAAAAAAAATTTTTTTTCATTTTGTTCAAATGAGAAGAAAAATATTTCAATATTTATATTCAAAGCAAAAAAAGAGGAATAAATTAAATGCGTCCAATATTTGTAAATTATATTATCATAATTATTATTGTGTAACTTTATCAACAATAAAAGTGTAAACCTTCCGAAGTACAACTTTAAATTTTTTTTTTTTTTATTGGTCAATCTTAGTTCAATTATCAAATCATGAAAATAAAATCCTTAACAGTGTACCAATATCAAATATTCTATCATATTTTTAAAATATCATTCTAAATTTTTATTCTTCTGAGAAGTGATTACCTCATGTAACTTTATGTTCGAAGCTAAAATCAACTTTAATTTTATAGTGGACTACTTAACTTGATGAGATATTACGGGTCTACACGACCTAGATATTACATAATATATAAAACAGTTCCATTATTGTTTTATTATATAAAGTTTGCTTGTATATTATTTCTTACTGTCCTAACTTCATTGATAAAAATCTACTAATTTCTATACAAACAGAACTTGAAAACATTCGTATTTTGAGCATGGTTATAAAGATGCTTATTACCATATACATCACTGATCTAAATGTTGAGATTCATAATCCGTATTGGTATACTATTTCCCATTGTTTTATTCAAAATCCTATCTTAGTCGATTTACCAATAAAATAACCAATTTGATATCAAATAAAAATAACTTATTGTAAATCTCTACAATATCTTCTACTCCTCTGGCAAAAAAACTACACTATTTTTTTTTTTTAAAATCCAACTAAGAATAAATAAATATTATTTGGTTTGAAATATCTATTATTACAATACATCATATATAATTTTCATCACCAACCATCATCCCAACCATCATCAAGATCATTTTCTTCAACTTTTAAATCAAATTGTAATTTTGGTTTTGGTTTTGGTTTAATTGTAGATTTACCTAATTTTAATGATGTTGATTTCTTTGGAATTGATTTAATTGAAGATTTTGTAATTGTTGTATCAGTTGATTTACCCAAATTAATATTTCTTATTGGTTCAACTAAAACTTTATCAACTACTTCTACTGGTTTACTATCAGAAAAATCATCATCCCAAGCAGAGGTAGATTCTATTTGTACTGATGGTTCATTTCCACTACCAGTTATATCAGGAGTTGATCTATTGAAATCTTGATTCATACTACCACCCAATGAAAATAATTTACTTCCCCATCCAAATGTAGAACCAGAATTATTACCACTATTATCAATAACATCAAGTTTTTCTGTACTAACATTAGCAGGAGTACTAGTATTTGATGGTGGATTAGAAGGTGCAAATTTCTTATAAAATTCACGTTCTTCTTCATCTTCATCAACATCCTCATCAATCAACAGTTTAGCATGAGATTCAACAGAATCTAAATATAATTGGAAAATTCTTTTAGCTTCAACTCTAACTTTGCTCAGTTTTTGATCCATTAATGAAATGGCTAAATTACCTAAAATCTTGGTACAAATTTCTTCCAATGAAAATTCTTCAATTAAAGTTTCAAACCCATGTAATGCTGTCATTTTACAAGGTATAAAAGAATCACGTAATGATTTGGATAAAGCAGTGATTAAAACATTATTCTTGGAAGTTTTATAAATCTTCAGTGAAATTTTGATAATTAAAATTAATGTATTGACTCTAATTGATGGTTTAGGATCCATTTGAGATTTGGCTAAAATTCTCAATAATTCTTGATTAACTTGTTTAATAGAAATCTTA
Source organism: Candida sanyaensis (assembly GCA_911254575.1). Classification (NCBI taxonomy): domain Eukaryota; kingdom Fungi; phylum Ascomycota; class Pichiomycetes; order Serinales; family Debaryomycetaceae; genus Candida; species Candida sanyaensis. The sequence continues at coordinate 17,871 of CAJVQF010000152.1, forward strand.
TCAATGACAATAGTAATGGATTTTAATGTTGTTTCTCTAATCATAAAATTTGTATCTTGAAATCCGGTAATCAATGGATTAAATATTTTATATTGAATATCTGATTCAGTCAAGAATTGTTCATAATCAGGTAAATGATTCAATAAAACCAATCTTATTGATCTATCAGCAAGAGTAAAACTATCTATTATAATTGGCTTGATTGTTTGATTGAATTCCTCAGTTGGTAACTTGACCCCAAATTTGATCGTTAAATTAAGAATAGTTGATAAAGTTTCTTGACGTTCTGGATCATTTGGATTGGCCCCTTTAGACAATTGTTTATATTGATTAATTAATTCTGGTAATAACTTGTATTGTAATAATCCTGGTGGGAAAGAAGAACCATTTTCTAAATATTCTGGTAATTCATATTTGAAAAATCTTAATTTTTCATCTTCTTGTACAAATTTTAATTCATTAACTTGTTCAGCAAATCTAATAACTGAATTTTGTTGATGCCATGATTCCAATTCTTTCAAATATTGACTTATTGAACTTCTTAAATTTACTTTCTCTGAGGTTAATCTTCTCACTGGAGTTGATAATTTTGTTGGTAATTGAGTATTGGTTTTTTCAAATACTTCTCTGATAAATTTACCAAATCTAAAAGAATCAAATTTTTTAGGTTCTTTTCTAATTGATTCAATAGCATCATTATCACAATTATCTCTCCATGAAATAGGCATATATCTTGACAATCGATAAATTGGTTGATCAGGATCAGATGTTAAATTTGTAACCAATTCAAATCCCATTAATTTCCAATCACCAGATAAAGTGACAAAAATTGACGAATCAAAATTTAATCCTCCATAAACAGAATTAGCACTATCATTAATGAATGCAATACTTTGTGCAACAGAATAAAGACCTGCTATCAATGAATCACTTCCCAATTCTGTAGTTTCAAGATATGTCAGTAATGGTTTAATAGGTTCTGTGATTATATATAAAAAATAATCATTTTCAATAAAATCAATAATTGAAACAACTCCAGGAAATTTAATCAATTTTAATTTTTTAAATGCATTCCTAGCTAAATCAACATGTTGATCATTTGTTGATTCGGTTAATTTGAATTCAAAAATAGATACTGGTGAATTGTTATCTTTTGGGTTTAATCCATTATAAATAGTCCAAATTGAATTACGATCAAGTGATGTTGTTGGTGTTAAAGGATCAACTATCTTATCTTTGATAGTATATGGAATAGATCCACTTGTTAATGAACTTAATGTCTTGGTAAAGAAGTTCATGGATCTTATGTTAATTCAACTGTTATTAACTTGAGAATTGTAGAATAATCAAAAATGGCAACAAAAAAAGCTGTTTTGTTTCTTCTTCTTCAACTGTACTTGGCTTAGAAGAGAAAAAGATTTTTATTTAATCTTCCCTCTTTTTTTTTTTCTGGGTCCTCCAAGTCGCCTTGTTCTATTTTTTTTTTTTTTTTGTTGTTTCCTGATATTTACGTGTCGCGTGGTTGTTTGATTTTGTGAAATAACTAATAAACTACACAGTGTATATTTCCTTACAATACTAAATTAAACATCTTTTGTTTAGCAATTTGATGTAATTTTTCAATTTGATATAAAGGAAGATAAGTTGAAACAATTTCAAAAGTAAATCCTTTTTTACAAGAACTAATCATCATAGCATTCATCAAACTTAATTTAGTATAGTTTAATTCCCATCGTTTCAAATTGGGAAGAATTTCTCCAAGATCACAATTTTCTATAATTTCAATGTCATTCTGATTCATGAATAATTCTTCTAATGTATCAGGTAAATTCACAAGAAAACTCCTACTTATATATGTCAACATATTTGAATCAAGATTTAATATTTTTAAATTATTAGGAAATTTCTTATGTAATCCCCAAACATCTAAAGATCCTTCATAATTACTTCGTAATAAATTTTGCAGTAAATTAAGTGATATCAATGATGTAAAACTTGCCAATAGATATGACCATTGAGGTACACACATATTTCCAATATCACTTGCTTTAACTGTTAGATGTTTCACTTTATGTATAAATTCTTCATGTCTACTCATATCGAGAATTATCTTTATAATTACAGCAGTTAAATTGTCAGGATTTTCAATCAATACTAAATTAGCATCAACATAAATATCAGCTTGAAATATTTTATCAAAATATCCTTGAATATTTGGATCATATAAAATTTCATGAAATTGGTTTAAATTACAAATAAATCTCATATAATCACCATGTTGTCTCGTAAAATTAAATTCTAATTTATTAGGTCGAATCTGTTGAAATAACAAATTTTCATAATTGCTCTTTTGATCTGAAAATTTCTCTTGGAACGAACTTAAGGTTAATTGTAAATCAGGATCAAATGTTTCATTTGGTTCATCATTGATTAACATTACTTTGCCACTGAAAAGGCGATGATATAATAACCTAATTATAGGATGGTTCTTTGAACCGGATGTTCCCAATTGTAAAATTAGCTGATTTGTTTCAACTGGTGTTAAGTATTGAAACACTTTAAGAATAAGTTCGTTCGGTAGATCAAGTATGCTTGACATGAAATAGGTGTATGTAATAATGGTAATGGTTAGTGTTGCTACGTTCTTATCTAGTGGTTTCACAAAGAAAAACAAGGAGAAATCAAATCAACAAAAAAAAAAAAAAAATCAATGATAGATCAGTGCGATAATAGGATTTAATGATCATCACATAATCACACACACACACAAACTGATAAGCAATATTACGTAATCATCTGTATATATATATATTCTACATCCCCATTGGAGAATCGTCTATAATTTCCGATACCCTGGGATCAAGTAACTCATCATCATCAGATACATCAAGCATATCCAAATCCTTATCAAAATTCAAGTTATCCCAATAATTATACCCTATATCTTTAAATGCATCATTTTCATTATCAATTTCTTGAAATCGTTTATTCAGATTTCGTAGTTCCTGTTTCAATTCTAATCTTCTAATTTCCAATTCATTCTCTTGAGTAATGATATTATTTAGATCATTCCATGTAATTAAATTATCCTGAATTAATTTCAATATTTGTTCCATTGATGCAAATGAACGAATGTATACTTTATTTTTTTCATTATATTTCTTGAGAAATCGATTCCATAGTTTCACAAACCATTTCTTGTATCGATATATAACAACTACTCTATAATCATACCATCGTATTACTTGTAATCCAGAATGTAAAATATTTTGAAAATGATCGGCTAGAATATGATTTAATTTTGATGTCAAGTTGGAATTGGTATAAGATGATGTGGTATTAAGTGGTATTGGTGGATTATCATTTAAATTTAATTCAGGATTAATCTCATATCGTCGTGCCTTAAGGGGTCTCTTATCTTCTATGGATAAATCATCCATCAGTAGTTTGACTCTTTTACCCGACATGTCAATGTATTCCCCCTCATCGTCATCGTCATCGTCATCGTCTAATCGGGCATGCTTTTTGGAATTGACAGTCATTCGGTATTTAAGAATTGAGGCTGTGTAATTTTGATGGCTATGTTGTAGTGCTTATTCTAAATATATATTGGTGATAGCTGTTTAGATCTGACATTGAACATATTGTATTCCTTTTAGTTGCGTTGCTACTATTCCTTCAAAGTCGTGCTAACAAAGAAAAGATTATTCTAGAACCTCAAGGAAACAAAAAAAAAAAAAATATCCTGCGCACATCCGAAGGGTCGTGCCCGACCATCGTAGTTTCCGGCGGTTAAGTTAACCGTTGCCAACCAAAAAAAAAAAAGAAAAAAATTATGGCGTAATTGGTGAACATAACCGTAATGAGTAACGAAGAGTAAAGTATGTACTGGCTGAATATTCTCTCCAAACCAATTTAAAAAACGAAAATCACTAGATCAATTACTTAGATGAAACCATATCTTGGCAACTATGTTTGGTCCTCGGGTTTGAATCTAATTTTAGAGAGTATAACCGTTCCGTAGTTTTCCTGATTTCTTTTTTTTTTTTCTCTATTTTCGAAAATGACTTCGCCTCACCTTGAAACTACATTTTCGAGGAAGTCATCCACCACCACAACGTACCGCCAAGCTTTGGCCACATCAAAAAAAAAAAAAAATAAGGTACCACAACTGTAATTGCAAATAAACTCATTTTTGCTTTTTTTTTTCATTATCATTTAGCTACTCCACAGTGATAATTCAAGGGATTGATCTGAATTGGAAACATGGCTGGTTCGATGGGCTGGTTAAGGAATTGAGGGTATGCATTAAAGCGAAATTTTGTAAATCAAAAAGCTGCGGAAAAACTTCTCCTCACCGATCATTTTTTTTTTTTTGTCTCATTGCCTGATTTAGTAGGAACACAAACACAATTGTACTTTGCTTTATGTAGATTTACTATTACGAAAAGTGAATTTCGGGTGGTAACAAAAGTACAAAAGTAAAGGAATTAATAAATTGAATACAAATATTTAACGATTGTGTGATTATTTCAACATTACTTGTGTCATTCTACATATTTCAAAGAAGTAAAAATCTCAGATTTAATAATCACAGCCCCTATAAACTATTTCCCCTAAAGAAGTGACAACAGCAGGTGGCTTATAAGTATTGACATACTACTTGGAATGTTTCTATTTTTGTCCTTGCGATAATTATCACGGGAGTGTTCGGCATGGGTGGGGGTATGCACCTTTTTATTTTATCTATTTCTCGAAAGAATTAAATACACTAGACATCATTGTTGAAGATAATGACTTTTCGTGTTCCAACCACTAAAGTTACACCACAAAAAAAAATTAAAAATTAAAAATAAAAAAAAAGAAAAAGAAATACACAAAATTTTTCAAATCAACATACATACAGCCGGAGTATAGGCGTAGTCTAAAAATTCTTATCTGTGTCTTCATTATTACCTTTGATGACCCAGCAACGTCGATCTCGAAAAAAAAAAAAATCTATGAATATAAATACCAATGATAATCTTTGTATTTTTCAAAGTTCCAAGTTTTTTTTTTTTTTTTCTTTTCCCTCTTATATTTATTATCCTTATCAATTAGTCATATTAAGTAGTTAATCAATTGACACTTTAAACACACATACATACATATAATGAGAACTTCCACTATTTTAATTTCAACTGCTATAATTTCCAGCGCCATTGCTGCCCCAAGTAACAAGAAGGTAGAAATTAAAAAGAAAGATATTTTAGGTGATATTACATCTGCTGTTGTTGGTGCTTTCAACACTGTTACATCCGCCGTTGTTAACGAAGCAACTAAAATTGCCAGTGATGTCACTTCAGTTGGTGGTGGTGCCTTCAACACTGTTACCTCTGCTGTTGTTAATGAAGCTACTAAAATTGCCAGTGATGTCACTTCAGTTGGTGGTGGTGCATTTGACACTGCTACTTCTGCTGTTGTTAATGAAGCTACTAAAATCGCCAGTGATGTCACTTCCATTGCTGCTGGTGTCGCTTCTACTGTCACTTCTGGTGCCGTTGGCGCTTTCAAGACTGCTACTTCTGCTGCTGTTTCTATTGAATCTAAAGTAACTGCTGACGCTGCTTCTGTTGCCAGTGATGTTAAAAGTAAAATCGATTCTGATGAATCTACCAAAACTAGTAGTTCTGCCAACACAATTTCTACTACTGATAGTAATGGTCCACAAACTTTAGGTATAACCTCATCAGTAAGTGCAAGCACAACCAAATCATTGACAACATCTACAACTGGAACTTCCACACTGAATAGCACAACATCAGCTGCTAACTTTGGTAACACCTTGGTTGCAGCTAATGTTGTTGCCCTTGCTGCTTTAGCTTTGATTTAGAACTTATGATTGTATAGAATATGTATATTAGATTTTTCTTTTTCGTTAACGATTTAAATAAAACAAATTATTTTAAAAATGTTTAATTCTTATTGGGTGCAAAAAAAAAAAAAAAAAATCCCTCTTAATCATGGTGCAGCATAGTACGTATTTCTTCTTTCTACCAATACTCTTGGTTGCTTTTTTTTTTTTTTCTTGGTTCTGCAAGGCCAAGTAAGTATTTTCCTTTTCTTTGCAATACGTAATGTACGTATCATGCAAATGTTAATTTATGTTATTCTTTCCTTAATATATTAAATTCAATTTAAGGGATGAATAAGTCCAATTCAAAATAAAACCAACCAAATTATTCCAAGTTAACTCGAAAACAAATTAAAAAACCAAAAAAAAAAAAGTTTCATAAAAACAAAAAATAAATAATAAAAATTTATCTGTTTTTTATCGTCTTCATAATTGTTCATTCGTGTATTAAATCTTATATCAAATCATGAAATATTCAACTTTAGTTCAGATCGCTATTATCCTTTCTTCAGTATTGGGTCAAGAAGAAGTCACTGTAATTACTCGCGTTTATACAGTGACTACTGTTATCCCCAGTGAATCAGCAACACCAGCAGGTGATGCTGGGCAGGCTACAACAGATCAACCAGCAAATGTGGTTACCGTAACAACTGGAGCTCAAGGTGCTGCAAATGGTGAGACAGTTACTGTTACTACTGGAAATGGGGGAACAGTTACTGTTACCACTGGACAAACAGGTGAAGGTGCTACTGGAACAGCTGTACAAGGAGGTGAAGGTACTACTGGAACTGTTACACAGGGAGCTGAAGGTGCTACTGGAACTGTTACACAAGGGACGGAAGCTGCTACTGTAACTAACGGTGCAGGTGCTACTGTAACCACGGGTCCAGGTGGTGGTGGAGATCAAACTCCAGTAAGTCCTGGTGAGGGTGAAAATACCACCAGTGTTGCAGCTGAGAATACCACTAGTTCAGTGGAAACATCTACATTACCTCCTAATACAACTACTGTTTTTGCTAATACTACAGCTGGTCAAAATGAAACTGGTACAAGAACTGGAACAAAAACCACTACAGGCACTAGAACTGGTGGACCTACTCTTACCGAAACTCATACTGCTACTGCTCAAGCAATGTCCTTGGCTGTTGGTGGTGCTTTAGCTTATGCTGTTGGTTTGGTTTTCTTATAATATGATTTTTGAAACAAAATATTCAATGACTTTCATTTATTTAGTCCTTAATTCTTTTTTTTTTTTTATTACTATTATTATTATTACGTTTTTGATTTAATTGTTAATTTGTCCCTTTTTCTTGTGTTTTATTTTTTTTTTTGTTATTTGGGTTTGAGTCAAAAACTAATTTAATTCTACGATATAGGTTCGTTAATATGTTTAAAAGAGTCGAAATGAAAGCTTTATTATACTTATGAAAATTTAGCAACCAAAAAAATTGAAAAAAAAAAAAAAAAATTCGTATCAAAACAAAATACTTTCATCCTGTATTCTTATGAACATGTACCTATATATATATATCTTTCTATAAACTGTTATTACTTGAAGTGATCAAGGTTTCAGAATTTTGTTTATCATTAGAATCAATTGATTCTGCTTTACTATTCAAATCAGTTACATCTCCAACAGTAATGTTAACCCCATTTAATGGTTTAGTATTACCAACTAACTTATCCATTGAGTTTGTTCTACTAGCCATTTTATCAATTGAATTTGTTCTGCTATTGTCAATGAGTAGTTTCCCATTACCTTCATGATTTCCATTGGTTAACAAGTCTTGGCATAATATGTCATAGTATTTTTTCAAATCTCGCAAATCCTTAATAGAAAGACTCTCAAAATCAGCAGTGTAAAATTTTAAAACTTGTTGAATATCAACTTCCAGTTCTTCAGATAATACTTCTGGTTTAGACCTCTGTACTGTGGAGAGCAGGGCTGCTGGTGGTACTTGTGGGGATTGTGTTTCAGTTGGAGTTGTTGGTTGATTGGAGGACAAGTTACTAAACCATTTATCTAAAATTTGTATGCTTGTAGTTCTGTTTCTTCCTGCCGTTGGTCGTTTAGCATTTCCCATTGTTGCGTCACTTTCACCATCTTCAATGGAGTGTAATGTAGTGTGTGATTGGTTGTTCTCTGGGTGTAATTCTAAAGGAGTTGATCCCGCTGGTTGATTCAATTTAGTCATAAATTCAGATACTCCAGTGGTAAATCTTGCACTAATTGAATTTCTCTTGTTATGGTTATGGTTTGCACTACCATTTCCATTTTCCAATGATGAAGAACGAGTTCTTGAATGACTTGGTGATATTTTATTAATCAATAAACTCGACCTTTTTGATGGTGAAATTATCGACTCATCATCCTCAGTTGGTGTATGAGATTCGTGTAAATGGGATGTTCCATTGTTGCTAGTACCCCCACCACTAACAGAGCTTAATCTTCCTAAAATGCTTCTCATCATCGCAAATCCTGAATTATCATCCGATGTACCATTGGATTCTCCTTCAGATTGAGAAGGTAAACTTGGGAAAGTCTCTTTTCTTAATGAACTTGATCTTGATCTAGATTCACTTATTTTACTACTAATGGTGTTTAATATTGATGATGATCGAGAACGATTAGATTCTTCCACCTCCTTGGATGCCTTGATTTCATTCTCTAACTGACCATCAGGGAATTGAAAATGTGACAATAATTCTTCATCAACAAGTTTGTCAATAGGATGTTTCAAAATAGAATTGTTTTTTAAGTCAGAAGGAATATCATCACTATCGTCATTAGGTAACAATTCTGCGATTGTAGTATTTGACAAGAAAACGATCATTGCTTCAAAGTTAGTCAAATAATAGTGTAACTCTCCTGCATTCAAGTATCTTTGATTAATGAAACTAATCAAGTCCTTGTCATTGGTGAAGAATTTAAAATCATCGTTAGTGAAGTATCCTTGTTCCTGTGATGTTTTCTGCGACTCTTGTAAATTTAAATACCCTAATAAATCCGATTTTTTATATTTGTTACTTGTAAGTGGTGTTCTTTCATGCTGGGGGTTGTAAGATAAGTACAAATTAATCAGGTATAATTCAAAGGGATCTGATTCAATAAGGTTTAAGAAATTCTTGATAAACAAAAAATTCAAATACAAGTCTTCGATATTGAGCTTATTAATTATCAAATAAATTAATGAAGGTAATAATAAATCATTATTAATCTCTTTATTCTTGATTCCCTTTTGGGTAAATAATTTGATGAGATTCTTACTTAAATCCACCACACATCTTAATTTCCCATATGCAGTTATCTTATTGTTCAAGGATGTTAGAGATTCCTGTAGGGGTATCAAGTCGTCCTGAGTAAGACTATCCACAATATCCACTATTTTATCCTGATTACCAAGATCATGATCAATAAAATTTTTGAAGGATAAGTTTAATTTTTTTAATGCGTCTAATTTATCTTGTAAAAATTCTTGATAAATGGTATCTTTTTGATCAAATCTAAATAGTTTATCATATAAACTGATCTCATCTCCTAAACTTATTGATTTGAAAAGTTCTAATTCTGCCAAGTTTATGGTTTCTAATATAGTCACTAATTTATAATAGTTAAATACACGAAGTTGATATAAGGCATCATTGTCCGTTCGTTTCAACAATCTAATGGAAGAAGTACTGTAATTAGCAATGGCTAGTAAATAATCAAATACTTTTGGATGTTCATTAAAATAATCACAATTCGAAATCAACTGTTTTTTAGTCGAATTTGATTGTGTAAATATGCAAATAATTAAAACATTTAAATCTTGATAGAATTTCTTGAATAAACTTGATAATTCTGGGATAGTTAAAGGTGACTGATATCTTGGTTCCTTAAGATACTTTAAAAATAATTGTATAAATGATGATACCTGGGGATGCAAACTTATATTTGATTTAACTTCTTGTTCAAGGGTGGAGATTAGTTTAAATGGTGGTGTATCCATACTCATAATTTGTTAATGATATCGTATAGTAAAGTTGATTCATATATTAACAATAATGATAAGGAGATATATATATAAAATAAAAAAACTCTTTCGGAAAAATGATAAAAACTAAATGACGTTTTATTTTATATTGCTAATTATTATTTTGATACTAATGATGGTATTGATGATTAAGCTAAAAAGTAAACTAAAAAAAAAAAAAAGGAAAACGAACACCACAGATATTACTAAAAGGAAGAGTAAAATTTCTTGGTGGGTTATCGAGTATAGAGAAAAAAAAAAAAAAAAAAAGTAAAGTATAGAAATGCTAGGTGTAATCGTATTCGCGTATAAAATGATATTTTCTTTTTTTTCGGTGGTAGTAATTAAAAAAAAAAAAAAAAAAAATTGATAGGCGTGTACAACTTTAGTGCTAGTAGTGTAACTATGGTTAATTTAGTTTTGAGTCAAGATGTTTAATTAAAACATAGCCCATCAACATTACACCATGAGTATAATACGTATAAATTACTTCAGTAAGAGCAAAAAATGGTTATAGAAAAATAGAAATATCTGCCCCCCTCAATAATCAAGGATAATTGATTCATATTATTCTTCTATTACTTAATAGGATTTATCTTGAAAATAATTTTCTTTTTTAATCCCGCCAGCATTAGTCATTGATAATAATTTTTTCTTCGTTCTTTCTTCCTGTTTCTAACCGATCAATCCCTCCTAATCTTTGTAATGTGAACCAGGCACAACAAAAAAAAAAATTGGAATATAGTACACGCATGACAGTTGTCACTTACCTGTACATGATAAAGTATCTTTTCCCCCCTTTCGTTAACAAGTCCTTCCCGTAACAAAAACATTAGAGTAATCTAGATCAACACTCAAGGTACTCCTATAAGTGATTGACTCAATTATATGGTTATTATTATCCGCGTTGTTGCATTCTGCGAATTCGGAGACGGTGACCATGTTTTTTCTTCTGCAAAAAAAAATTAAAAAAAAATAATTAAACCTTAATACAGTAGTTGATGAAGTTTAATAATGATTTGTCATTACTTGATACTTGGTTGTACCCTGCATATAAGTCACCAAGTAAATTTGCAACACATGGAGAACTAAATGATATTTATTAAGGACTGATAAATATATTTGGCCTGGTGATGGTGTACTGAAAGCAAATTAGATGTGTTTGATAGAAGATTGTTTGGATTTTATAGAAAGTAATCTATTGATAGTTTTCAACCATGAAAACAACTCCGAATTGACAATCAAATGTGATCTCCATCATTTGAAAAGTTTGGACTCCATGTTTCTTGGGTTAATCTACACGATTTCATTATTTATTTATATTTAAAATGCAGTTTTAATTTTTCATTAAAGTTCTTGGATCCACATTGGTTGCAAGTTTCGTTTTTTATTTTTGTTTTTTAGGGCTCTAAACATCTTGAAATATTTTTTTTTTTTCTTTTACATGCTTTGCGTAGTAACGAGCAAACTTCAGAAGAGATGAAAAAATGCTATAAAATTTGTAAGAAAAAAAATTTTCAATACATTTCTCATCACTTTCTTTTTCTTCTTCTTTTTTTTTTTTTGCAAGTAAAGCAGATTATTCTTCAATTGTATGTTTTTTTGTTTAACATTTGTTACATTATGTATCAGAATAATTTTCATATTGTTTATGATGAAAACCTTACTCAGCTCACTCAGAGTTTTTTGACGATGCTGATAATTTTCCTATTTCCAACATTCATCATTTACTGATAATAGCAATAGAATTTATTCTTGGTATTATATCTATATATATATATATATTCTATGAGAAGTTAATACTAACATTCAAATCTATTTTGCAGAAATTACAGGACTTTTTGGGCGTAAATCTTCAATCTCGTTGGTTTGAGGAACTAAAAATTGAGTAGATACAATATTGTTTCCATGACCATGAGAATTTGGGTTTTGTTTGTATTTAATCATTGATTTCGCATGTAATTCTTCATTATACTTACTTGGATCAAAATTATTAATTAAAACATCTGGACCCATTATAACCCATCCTGGACGTAACCTAATTGGGGTATCAAATCCCATCTTGGATGGAATCAAATGCAATCTTCTATTGGCATTAGTAAAATTTTCAGCAACTCTATAAATAGAATCAGGAACTGCATTATTTGCAGGTGAGCTAAGAACAGGAGACTTCTTTTTGGTAAATGAAGAAGACTGTGTAGGGGATGTTGATTCAATTTGTAAATCAGTGTCAATATTACAATGAATCAAATAATTATCGGTGGATCTTCTAACAGTCCCGGTAATACACATCCAACAATGCCATTGTTGTCTTTCAAATAAAGGAATAGCTTCGGTACTAGCATCTGCACCTTGAGGATAATAAGGAGATTTTTTATCAATTGGCAAAAAAATCAACTCCTCGGATCTTCTAAATCTTTTGTTAAAATTCTCATTATTTAACAACTTGGTTAACTCTTGTATCTTTTGAGTAGTAGACCAAATGAAAAGAAACCCAGGTTTAGCACATAATCGGTGTATGGGGATACTGTTCAAAATAGGCAATATGAATTGATTTTCAACCAATGCCCCAATCATTATCACATCAAACTTTAAATTATAAACCTCAACCCATCGGTTTAATATAGGAACAATTTGATCCGTTGAACACCTTACACCATAAGGTTGTAATGCATGCTTTTTAACCTGAAGCTTCTTCAAATGATGCAATTTGGCTAATTTCGGATACCCTTCGACTGAATTGTTAACATTTCTGATATACTTGATACCTGATTGACCCGTATGAATATAACGATTACAATAATCAACTTGTTTTGTTACCTTGGAAACAGCGTGTCTACTGTCACTTGACTCATTGGTTGTTTTCGAAGATGTATGAGTTAATGTAGTATTGTTTGTACTTGAAGTGGAAGATGAAGCTCGAGAGCCAAATTTGTTGTATGTGTACATTTTTGCAGGGGCGGGATATAGGTTGAGGTGATTTCTCTCTATTGAAACTTGATATCAAAAAAAAAGAGAATACCCTTTGCAAAGAACAAGCAATGAAAGATGTAATAAAGAACCAATCACCTTCGATAGTGGGAATCCCAATTCCTTTTATATAACCTTCGGTATATCTAATTAAACTATGTGTTTCAAAAAAAAAAGACCTAGGTGTGTTGTTTCAAAGTGTAAAATAAAAGAACCTCAAACACACACAAACTAGATTTTTTTTTTCTTCTTCTCTATGTATGAGAAACATGGAAAAATAAAAAAAAAAAAAACTTGGTTGCAAAGAAATGTTCTTTTCTTATTTATTTATTTTACGACCAAGAACTAGAGGTTATTCTATTATATTGAAACAAGATTGAAACCCAATCAAAATGTTTCATAGAAGGACCCACACCCCTAATGGGGATAGAGCCGATAATTTACAAATAGGTTATTTTTTAGATCGATTGAAAGTCTCCATCTTGGAATACAATCAAATGGTATGTAACATCAAAACCCTTAATATACTTTTTGTGTATATTGAATTTTTGAATGGAAACTAACCACAAATTTATGCCCCTCGTTTCATAATAGAGTTATCAAGTAAACGTTTCACCATTATTTGAAAAACTGAAAGTTGATACCTTATCAAACAAGTTGGATGAATTCTTGAAATTGTTGCAAAATGGTGGATACCTGGATAGAATAGTAATACCTCAAATGATTGAATGTGACGTATATTATCAATTGGCAGAAATATCCCCATTGGATTATGGTTTGTTTAAGCCATTGACAAATTATTTCAAAAAGTTAATTTCTTATACAATAAATGAACAAAATATCCCTCCAATTTATGATCTTGCCGAAACGTTGGGACGTTATTTATATGGGTTTACAAAATATAATTCCCTTGTTGGTTATCAACAGGTTTATCTAAATAAATTGGTTTCAGATATTTTAAAAATCTTAAACAAATATCCTGAATTTTTACAAATTTGGATGCTTTGTGAAAATGATTCAAAATTCGCAAGATTTTTATGTAAAATTCCCAAAAGTGGAAGAGTACCTTTATTTTTGATTATCAAAAATTTTCTTATTTATGATCAAATGGGAGAGTTCAATCAAGAAAGAAATGTTATTGATTTATTTAGTTTAACCAGACGATCTTTAAGTTTTGCCGAATGGTGTCAAGAAAGTTGCAATATAATAATGGTGATTATTGAAACCTGTATTCCAATAGTCAATCAAGTCCTGTATCATCACAATGATAAATTTTCCAAGAATTTCCGTATATTCTGTTCCATTGTTGAAAGTTGTGATTTCAAAACGGGAAGTATTTATTATTCCCAGTTTGAGCAACAGGTAATTAATATTATTTTAGTTAATGACTCTTGTGACTACTTGACGTTTTCTATCCTTGAAAGTATAATTTGCTCACCAACTATTGATGTCCTTGAAAAATTATTTGCCAATACGTATATGTTGTCTTGGATCAAAGATAGGCTACATGACCAAGAATTATTACATGTACTAACATTACTATTCAGTAAACATGATAAAGTATTAATTAGAATGTTATCAAATTGTAAGGGCAGCAAATTTGCACCTCATTCAATTACAGAACTTGGAACTCAAGTAATGAGAATTACTGAAAATGATGTAAACTTTGTCACTTGCATCATGACTCCAATGATCAAGGATATGAATCAAGTAACTATGTACACACTTAGTACCAGATCTGCTATATCCAAGGTTTATTTAATATTAATTTTAAATTATTTCCATAATCATCCAACATTTAACAATTTTTTGAATGAATTTTCTTGCATTGTTTTTTTAAAATTGAGTTTTTACAGCAATGAACATGTAAGATCTATAATTGAATTTTTATATATCAATTATTTTGAGTTTCTTCGAATGTTACGGAAACATGAAAAGTACAAATACGATTCCATGGAATCAAAAAACCTTCATATTCATAAGGCATATTTCCAACGATATCATGAGTTGTTTCAAGAGATTCATGGTGCGGTTAATAATGACGCTGCTACTAGTGATGATGATGATGTTGGCTATAGTCAACCAGATTATATTGATTACTCCAACCTTGAATATAATTTACAATTGTTCAAAAAATTCATGAGTCAATTATATGTCCATTCTAAGCTTAAACACATTGTCTATAATAATAACACTAACAATAATTCTAATTCTAATTCTAATTCCAATTTTAATTCCAATTCTAATAACGGCTTTTTTCTATTCTGCCCTTCTTAAATAATCAATCAATACTTTTTTATGTAATACTCCATAATATTTCCCATGTTTAATCAATACAATAACTCTATTTCCAACTCTATCAAATATTAAATTAGCAAAACATAAATCAGTATCATAATTCAAAAAAATTGGTTTTGTATCAACAAATTTTACCAAATTAGTTAAATTTTCCACAATTAATGATAAATCCAAATATTCTTGTTCATTCATTGATGAACCATAATTAAAATAATCTTGTTGTTGATTTAAAATTCCCTTAATTACTTTATCATTATGAGATAAATGAATATTAGCAATTTGTTTACTTGATTCATCATCATGAAATAGTTTACAATAAATTTCATCTTTTATATCATATTGTATAATAAACAGTTTTATTTTATCCAAACACATTTCTAATTCCAGGAAAAAAATTAATCCAACACATACTTGATTTTTAAGTAATGAAATGCAACCATCTAACAATGATCTATCTGCCAATAAATGTAATTTAGATTCCAATAAACTCATTGATATATAATTTGAATCGCTAATATCAATATATAATTGTTTATCATAAGGAACATGAGCGGAAATAATTGTGGTTGGAATTATAATTCCATGATTCACAATATCAGCAGCAGATACATATGGATCAATAGGTTCTGTTTCTGGAGATGTAAATGGATAATCATTACTGATCAATAACGATTCATAAAGGGAATTCTTCTCTAATAAACCACCGGCCCAATTAGCAACAGCTATGGCAATGGCAATAGGAAGAACATAAGTATATGATGATGTCAATTCAAATAATATGGTGACCAAGGTAATATTCATTCTTGTAACTCCAGCCATGAAAGCACCCGCCGAAATCATAGCATAAATACCCATATCAACACAATTAGTGGATGTTGGAGAACAAACAAATCCAAATATCGAAGTAGATAACAGTGATATATCATTATCACCATTATCAGGTTTAGTAATAACTTGAAGAAGTTGAATAAACATGGCAAATATTCTACCAAACAATGCGCCACAAACCATTGAAGGTACATAAATACCACAAGGTACTTTTAAACCAAAGGTAATAAAAGTTAATGCCACTTTAACAACAAATGCAAATATTAAAGATCCCAATTCTCTTAATAATTGATCTTTATTACTTGGACACAATGAACGGTCTAATTCTCTACCACTACATGAAGTTGCCAAATCCAACACCAATTCAGCACTTGCTTGTTTGGTATATGGGTTCCAAAATGTAATAATACCCGTTAGTGCTGATACAAGGAAAACTTCAAAAACAGGGTGATTCTTGATTGGTTTAAGAGTTCTAAATTTTTTTGGCCACCAATGAACAAACTTAACAAATAAAGCACCAAATAGTCCCCCAGCAATTCCAATAATTATGAAAAAAATCAATTCAATAGGACTCCAATCAGAAAAATATTCCAATTCAAATAAAACTGTTTTACCAGTACCATAAGGATTTAAAAATTTCAAAAATAAAGTAGATATAATTGCACAAAAGAAAATTTGAAATAATTGATTTGATGGTAAATGATTATTAATTTCTTCTAAAATAAACAAAACTCCACCAAGTGGTGAACCAAATGCTAATGCAACACCAGCAGAAGCACTAGCTGATAAAATTTGTTTTTCAAAAAAATCATTTTTAAAAATATATTTAAAATATCTTGAAGTTATATTTCCCACACATGTAGCCAAATGAACATATGGACCTTCTTTACCCAATGACATACCCAGAGCAATGGCAAATATTAATGCAATGGTTTTGGCAATCAAGGTGTAGGTTCCCAAAAACCGTCTAATAACAAATCCAGATAATATTGTTCTAACCTCTGGTACCCCTGATCCAGTGGCTGTGTAAATAACTCTTGGTTTTACCAAACCATTTTTTGATTCATAGGCAGAAAACCTTTCCTTGTCATTGTTCTTTTGGGTTTCTGACACCGACCCACCGGTGATCTTTGTTGTTAATGTAATTAAACATGCAAATATAGCTAAAATAACCGATAATACAACATAAATTATAAAATCAAATCGTATTTGAATTAACCAATTTTCATTAATTAAACTATTCCAGCTTATCCAATCAGTACATGTATTTTCCGATGTATTTTCAAAAACATTTACTAATTTCCGACTACTGGCACAACATTCCACTTGACTAATAAACCAATTAGTTCGACAATATCCATGCTTAAATCCCACCAACAAGATCTCAACCTTATCAATTCCAAATGCTATCAATGAAAAGAAAAATCCAATCAATACAATCAAAATCCATTTTCCCATGGCATAATAAACCTTCTGGTACAAAGAAATAGGTAATCCTTCTTTATCTTCAAACCAATCTCCGGTCCATCTATTTTTTTCTAAAGAATAATTAAATTCATTACTTCTCAAATATGCTCTTGTCCAATCAATGGTAGTAAAATCATTATAAAAATTTCTTACTGGATTAAATGTTTCTTGAACAAGTCCAAAGAATCTTGATTTGATTGAATCATTTGTCCTTGTAGTTCTTAATGAATTTGATTCGTCACGTAATTCAAAATTGCTTATCCCTCCAGGGGTTTGTAATAATATAGAACTCTTTAAAATAGGTGATCTAATATCAATCTTACCCAATGATCTTATCCTTGATAATGATTTAGCATTAGGAGTAGTGGCATGAAGTAATGGTGATTCTTCCTGTTTAGGAGTACTAGGAACTGTCCTAACCAAAGGAGCTTGATCAGGATCATGATACATGCGATCTCGATCTCGATCTCGATTTCGATCACTGAACATAATTCGTGGAGATTTCAATCCTGTGTTTGATAAAGAATTTAGTTTGGTTTTTTTTGGAGTTTGAAGAAAGTTAACATCATTGGATTGACCCTCAAAGTTTGGCATTGTTTATGATAGAGAGAAAGAAAGTTCCAAATATTTATAAATGAATTAAATGAAAGAACAAAGTTTATCTAGTTGATATTGATGATGGTCGCATTCTGATTTGATTTCTTATTTTTGGAGTTTTTTTTTTTTTTGTTGTTGTTGTCGTTGTCTATTTCTTGGTACGGTAATTTTGTGATCCTCGCTATTTTTGTCGCCAAGTGAAGCCGACGTCATCCACTTTTGGATAAAGAAATAAATGAGACAATCTGCCACCCATTACAGAATTACAAAACTGGGGAGGAATGATGCTACGGCACTAAATTTTTCATTCTTCTTTATGTTACATAACTCATATTGTATTTGATATTTTACTATACTGTAAAGAAAATCGCTTTTCCTTTTTTTTTCAACAAAAGTTGCAAACTTGCCTTAATATATATGCAACAGTTTTTTTTTTTTTTACACATACTTACCAAGACAACAAGACATGAAAACTGTAGTGTACCTAATATTATAAAAACTCGGAGTTTTATATTGTACAATTTGCATTAAAGACAAAAAAAACTCTGGACAATAGTTTCTTGGGTGATGGGACACGACTCAACTGCGCGTCACAGAAATCCCAAATAAAAAAAAAATATGGGGAAAAAATATTGGGGGAAAACGCAGATCAAATTGGAGGATGGAACTAAAGTACTAAAAAATTTATTATCCAAGTCCGTCGGGTATTACTCTGATAAGTAATTATTATATCCAGTATTGAAATAATTGTGAACGATAACTATTCAAAGACGAAAGCATGAAAATTTCTCTTAGGCTTGTCAATGGTTATTTAATTTAGGATAAATATTAATTTTCCTTTTCATTCTAGACTTTGTTTGTCAACAAAGCCAACACTGGCTATTGCTTCTACATATTGCGGGGAGTTATACAGTACAGTATATCCGGTTTTATAGTTTCACCGACATGCGTTAATCTACAATTGTAGAATCTCCCCTATTTTCAATGCGTTTTTTACCATAGCCGGTAATAAAATCCCACTATAAAATGAAAGGTAGGATCATAACGGGTCTTGGGCATACTTTATCTGAGGGGGGAAAAAACCGGAGTAATTTGGAATTAGATTCCGCAGGAAATTTCCTTTTCCGGTTTCCAGTATAATATCGCGTAATGCCAAAGGTCCTTTTTTTGTTTTGTTCCAAAGGCAGGTCGAATTATCCAAGGATATTGCTTACAAAGATAACGTAATCAGGCTGAATATCTCAGGCCACACTTGTGGATAAGCTTCGCGACCGATCTCGCAATTCATCATGACCTGAAAACGGACTCCATTAGCCTGGCCATTTCAAAAAGGTTTTGTTGAGATCTCAGATTTGACAAACCACACGAAACAAGGTTTACTTTTTTTCTCTCCCTTTCTTGTGTATTTTACATAACCGGAGTTATTTCTCTGACTC
Source organism: Candida sanyaensis (assembly GCA_911254575.1). Lineage (NCBI taxonomy): Eukaryota > Fungi > Ascomycota > Pichiomycetes > Serinales > Debaryomycetaceae > Candida > Candida sanyaensis. The sequence continues at coordinate 37,373 of CAJVQF010000152.1, forward strand.
TGACGAGCCAACGGTTTGAAGTATAATTCCAATTGTGTGTATACTAACCTTCTCTTATCCTCTATGAATGTATTATCTGAGAGAGACACTATGAAATTGAAGATCCTAATTGTGCTTCTTGATCACATCATTCCCTCATGGATCTTTATAATTTATTATTTCATTATGAAGTAAAGTATTTTGTGCATAAAGGAAATTAATTTGTTGGATTGCCCCGGGATTTTTCGTTTCGATATTGTCCAACCCCACCAATAAAACTAAAAGGGGATGACAAATCTAAAAAAAAATTTGTTGTACAAGCAAAAAGCAAAAAAACCCCGGTAAATTACACAAAATCTATTTAACCAGTAATTGTATTAACTCCTAGTGGCTCTATCAGCTTCTAACAAAACAATTTTTTTTTTTTTTTTTCATTATTTTTTCGTGTTAGAAAAAAAAATGGGAGGAGTCAAAGTTTCATATAGTATAAATACTCCACAATTTCAGTGGAATTTTTCTTTCTTCATATTAGTTTCAAATTTTTTTTAAAAAAAATCTTAGATCAGAAAGTTTCTAGTTTTTATAGAATTTTTGGAGGAACAATTATTATTAGTATTTGTTTATTCTTGTTTTCTTAGTCATTATCAACTTCGGAGTTTATTAAATCATGGGTGAAATTACAAAAATTACTGTTAAAAATCCAATCGTCGAAATGGATGGGGATGAAATGACCCGTATCATTTGGCAATTCATTAAAGATAAGTTGATCTTACCTTACTTGGATATTGATTTGAAATACTATGATTTGGGTATTGAATACAGAGATGAAACTGACGATAAAGTCACCACTGATGCTGCTGAAGCTATCTTGAAATACGGTGTTGGTGTCAAATGTGCCACCATTACCCCAGATGAAGCCAGAGTTGAAGAATTTCACTTGAAAAAAATGTGGCTTTCTCCAAACGGTACTTTGAGAAATATTCTTGGTGGTACTGTCTTTAGAGAACCAATTGTTATTGATAACATTCCAAGAATTGTCCCAACTTGGGAAAAACCAATTATTATTGGTAGACATGCCTTTGGTGATCAATACAAAGCCACTGATATAGTTGTTCCAACTGCTGGTGATTTGAAATTGGTTTTCAAACCAAAGGATGGTGGTGAAATTCAAGAATACCCAGTTTACCAATTCGATGGTCCAGGTGTTGCCTTGAGTATGTACAACACTGATGCTTCAATCACTGATTTTGCTGAAAGTTCTTTCCAATTGGCTATTGAACGTAAATTGAACTTGTTCTCCTCTACCAAAAACACCATTTTGAAGAGATACGATGGTAAATTCAAAGATATATTCGAAGGTTTATACGCCAGCAAATACAAGGCCAAGATGGATGAAGTTGGTATCTGGTATGAACACAGATTGATTGACGATATGGTTGCTCAAATGTTAAAATCTAAAGGTGGTTACATCATTGCCATGAAGAATTACGATGGTGATGTTCAATCTGATATTGTCGCTCAAGGTTTTGGTTCTTTGGGTTTGATGACTTCTGTTTTGGTTACTCCAGATGGTAAAGCTTTTGAATCTGAAGCTGCCCACGGTACTGTTACTAGACATTATAGACAACACCAACAAGGTAAAGAAACTTCTACTAACTCCATTGCATCTATCTATGCTTGGACTAGAGGTTTGATTCAAAGAGGTAAATTAGATAATACTCCGGAAGTTGTTAAATTTGCTCAAGATTTGGAAACAGCTGTCATTGAAACTGTTTCTAAAGACAACATCATGACCAAAGACTTGGCTTTAACTCAAGGTAAGACAGATAGATCTTCTTATGTTACTACTGAAGAATTTATTGACGGTGTCGCTAATAGATTGAACAAGAACTTGGGTTATTAAACATTGGGTTCTGAATTTATAGTTCTCTTATTATTATTTCCTTATTTATTAATTTTTTTCTAAATCTCTTTGAGTAAATACATGTTTATAATTCTTTATGTCTGTTTGACACACTTTGTCTCTTACAACTTTGGTAGTTAAGTGTTGATATGACTGTTGTCTCCGATTGGTCTGAAGCAATCAGACTTAAATGAAAAAAAAAAATGTCTCTCTATCTAACAATAGCATACGCGCGTTGCAAAAGTAATCAAAAAAAAAAAAAAAAAAAAAAGAAACCATCAATCAGCTCGTTTCTCTCGTTTAACGATCAAATTGATTTATTTTTTTTTTCCGCATTACCTCCCAACAGAAATTTATTTTTCCTTATTTATCAAATAGTTGAATATTTTTTTTCTTCCTACACGTTTTTTTTTTTTTTTTTAGATTGTTCTTTGGGAATAACATCAGATCATATTTGCATAAATTCTAAGGATCAACTTTAACTTTTGTGCCAAACCGTTACCCTTACATATCAAACCTTCGCTTAGTGATTCATTTCGGTTTCTTCTTCTTCTTGTTGTTGTTGTTGTTTTTTTGCTTTAGTCCTGCAATATGTCATCTTTAGTTTATCACGATTATTCTAGTTTTCTGAATGGGACTTCTTTTTCTGAAGTTTTTTCCAACTTTAACCAATTACAAGGTTTAAACTATATTGAAAAGTTATGGGGGTCTTATTATTATTATATGAATAATGACTTATTTGCAACTGGTTTATTATTTTTCTTGACCCATGAAATATTTTATTTTGGTAGATGTTTGCCATGGGCTATTATTGATAGAATTCCATATTTCAGAAAATGGAAAATTCAAGATGAAAAAGTCCCAAGTGATAAAGAACAATGGGAATGTTTAAAGAGTGTATTGACTTCTCATTTCTTAGTTGAAGCCTTCCCAATTTGGTTTTTCCATCCATTATGTCAAAAGATTGGTATTAGTTATCAAGTTCCATTTCCAAAAATCACTGATATGTTGATTCAATGGGCAGTTTTCTTTGTTTTAGAAGACGCATGGCACTATTGGTTCCACAGAGGTTTACATTATGGTGTTTTCTATAAATACATTCATAAACAACATCACAGATATGCTGCTCCATTTGGTTTGGCTGCTGAATATGCTCATCCTGTTGAAGTTGCTCTCTTGGGTTTGGGAACTGTTGGAATTCCAATTGTTTGGTGTATTGTCACCGGTAACTTGCATCTTTTCACTGTTTCCGTCTGGATTGTTTTAAGATTATTCCAAGCCGTTGATTCACATTCTGGATACGAATTCCCATTCTCTTTACATCATTTTTGCCATTCTGGGCTGGTGCTGACCATCATGATGAACATCATCATTATTTCGTTGGTGGTTACTCTTCTTCTTTCAGATGGTGGGATTACGTTTTAGATACTGAAGCTGGTCCAAAAGCCAAGAAGGCCAGAGAAACCAGAGCCAGAGCTAAGGTTGAGAAAGCTCAAAAGAAGAACTTATAGATAGTTAGATTTTGTTTGTTTGTATGTAAAATTTCTTTCTTGTTGATTGTTTTCCTTTATGTTATTTTATACACTTACTAATATATATATATATTCATTATTAATACCTATTCTTTTTCAAGCCATTCTGAGTATTCTTTTCTCTTTTTAACCACATCAATGAATGGAAGTCTACTATTGAATTCTTCATAATCAGTTATACCAACTTTTTCACCTAATTGTACAGCATCTTTCATTTCAATAAATTTTAAATATTTTGAATCATTATGAACAACTTTATTATCCAATGACAAAAAGGATTCGTTTTCAATGGAGATAATAGCACCCATGACTAATAGGAATATCCCAATAATTAATTCTATTATTATATCCAATGGTAATTTATTTAATCTATGATGATGTATAGCAATTTTATGAAACTCAAAAGATGAGTATCCTGAATGGATCAAAAGAAGTGATCCCAATAAGTATAACAAATATTGTTTTGGTCCTGATGTTGATGATGCCATTGATTAAAGTTATATAATTAAGTTACTTATTGGTTGTCTATAAATCTCAAACCTCCTTTTTTTTTTTGATTTTTCTGTCTCTTTATTTCTACTGGTAGTGTAGTTCTATCATTTGTCAATGTCGTGCGCATTTTTTTTTCAAAAATGTTAATGTCGTATGGAAATGTGAAATACGAAATGTCGTTAATGCGAATCAGTGGAGGGGAGGGAAATCAACGCGTTGAGGGTAGAAAGACAGAAAAATAATAACTCAAAGCAATCGCCTTTACATTATCTTCTGGAATTCTAGGAGAATGAAAGAAAAAAAAAAAAATGTTGTTGATTTTCCTTTTGAGCAAACAAAAAAATAAAAAAAAAAAAAAGAAGAAAATTGTGATCTCAGGGAAAAACAAAATAAAATTAGAAAAATTACAACCACAACTTTGGGGCGGGGATTAAATTCATTATAAAGGGAGTTAATATCAATACATAGCAAGTACTCTTCTAAGAAATACTCAAGGTATAACATATATAATTTCAGTAGTAATTTCGATTTGTTTATAATCTGATCAAAAAAAAAAAGAATAGAGATATCAAAAAGAAATTAACAAATTAGGGGAAAATTACGAGATTGCAAATGGATTCAAAGTTACGTCGTCCACCGACTCGTTAGATAAGAGTAACACGACTGCTCCTCCACAATCAAGAACATCCTCATCATCTTCAATTAAACAGCCATACACTCCTGAATCCATTAGTTCATTAGATTGCAAAATCTTACAATATGAATATGGGATCTATAAATTAGAGCAATTAATAAGTCACATCAAGAAATTAATAACTGAATCACAATCTTCATCGAATCTTCCATTACTTCATTATATTGTGTTATTAGTTGGTAATATTTTTGCTATTAGTGAAAAATCCTTTGATCAAAGATTAGATATATTATCAAATTTCCAATTGTTTAAGAATACTACAATTAATATTACAGCAACCACTTCACATATTCCTTACGATACACCAGATTTAAAGATTGTTCCAGTCAACGATATCCCAGATATACCAACAGCTATTAAATGTTTAAAACAATTAGAGTCTTTATGTAATACTTGTTTACAAGGTTATTTGAAGAAATTAGAACAAGCTAAAATTGAAAAAGCAAAGACAATCCAAAATATCAACAACACAGACTATTATACAACTATACAAAAAATTCTTGTCAATGAAATTTTCCATAATGATATTGATTTAACAATAGTGGATACTACTTTCCCATTACCCATAGATAATACAGAATTGATGGAAAATGAAAATTTTCAAGAAGCTTCTTTGATTGACATGGATGTTAAGGAACTTTTTATAATCGTTAAACATATGGAACGCCTGTTGAGTTTATTGAAGCCGTTAGTCACTAAATTAAAGACATCCACAAATAATAATGATCCTTATGCACTTCATAAAGTTTTCCTTTTAACCCAGAGATTAAACGATATTTACACAATTATACGAAGATACGGGAGAAACATATATCTTTCAAACTATCAACATTTAGTTGATTCGAAATTTTTGTTTCATTGCAAAAACCCCAATTATTTTAAAGCAAATAATTTAAAAGATATGAATGATTTTTTCAATTCTATGAAGAAGAATGGGACTTTGATTGCAAATTTAACACGATTGATTCGTCAAGATGCTAAATTTGATATAAATAGTAAGAATGTTACCAATAATATGAATTTTACAGTACAAGGTTTCATGACTGTTGAAAATACATTGGCTAAATTGAAAGACTTTGGTATGAATTGGATTGTTAGTGAATTAAAATTCAGAAGAATTTATCAATTACCAAAAAAGAACTTACTTGATGTTTACCAATCAGTTCCCGAATTTAAGCCAAAGACACCAAACGTGGTAGTTTCTCCGCCCGGTCCGGCTACGCCTACAAAAGTTAGTAGCCCATCACCGCAACCGCAACCGCAATCGCAGTCACAGTCAACCGACAAAACTCCTAGTACTCCAAATGGCACATCAATGGATAAGGCGCTTACGAAATTGGATATCAAGGATTCCGCAACTAAACCAAGATCGAGATCATCATCGGTGTCTAGTATAACAAGTAATGGTTCTGCTTCAGGATTGATGAGAAGAAACTCGGTAACTTCCCCTATCAAGACATCAGCGATGTTGCCAAATGGAAGAGGATCTCCAAATCCTCTTTGTAGAACAAGCTCATTATTGTCGTTGCAGCAGAACTCGTCAGCATCGGATTTAAACACTGATAAAGACAAGAAGACAGGTAATAATGCTTTATCCCCCGCAGTAGGAGGTAGAAGAAGATCAAACTCACAACCAATTGGTAGAGATGCAATCCTTGCTACATCAGGAGCAGCTGCCGCATTAACCAGAAACGGTAGTATTAATCGAAGTTCACCACTTAAATCTCCAAGTATTGGATCACTTCTGAAATCAAAACCGTCACCTGAAAAACCACTGTCGTCAAATTCGGGACCAAGTAAGATTACTCAGAAGTTGCTTAAAGTTGAAGAAGAAGAATCTTGTCAAATATCATCAACTTCTTGTTCTCCTGCGTCATCTCCACAGCCACCAAGTACAACTGCTGGAGATGCTGTACCTGCAGCCCGTATTGCCGCCAAGTTAACAGCTGCTCAGAGATTCCAACAGAAAGTTAGAGAACAAGCTAAATCGGGATCACTTGTTACCCAACAAAAGGAGACATTAACTTCAGTGACTTTTGATCCGAATAACACGACAAAATTCCCATTACGAAAATATATTGAAGCCCCTGCTCCAGTACCTGCACCTGTAACCACCGATCAATCTGAGAATTTACTGCCAGAAGTTGAAGAAAAAGTTGCCGCAGTTCCCCAAAGAAGAACAAGAGCCCAAGTGACAAGACAGAATACTCAACGTAATTCAAGAATTTTACACACTGAAGCAATGGATAATATATCCTCTTCTACAAATAGTTCCATTGACCAAGTAACAACAATAACAATTAGCAGTGGGAGTGGAAGTGGAAGTGGAAGTGGAGTGAGAGTAGTGTAACTGATAGTAGTGCCACACTCACTGTTAAAAGGTCAGATTTGTGGGAGTTCCAGAATGGACTGAAGCTGAAGATGCTCCTACAAAGTATGCTAATGCTATTTTGAGAAACTTTGCTGTATTCAGACATCCAATTAAAGCAACAAAGGCTGCATGTGTAAAGAGTGACCAATTATTAAAAGAAGAGAGTATGTCATTTAGAACCACTTCTGTACAGGATGATAATGATGCTACTATTACAAACAAACAAAAGAGTGGACTTTCTAGAATTAAGAATAGAGTAATGTAAGGCATTTTTGTTTTTATATTTTTCCTCTACTTTGCAATATACACATTTTAGATCATATTTATGAATATTGATATTCGCACGACTTTAATTACAGCAATGCTCTTCTCAAGGTGAAATAAAAAAAAAAAAAAAAAAATAAAGAACTTAACTAGTGATGAGATCTAGTTATTACTTATCCATCAAACTACAATATAACATCAACATACAATGAGACAAAAGCGTGCTAAGTCATATAAAAAACAAATGAGTGTTTATACCAACACATTTAAATTTCGTACACCATTTCAAGTAATTATTGATCCAGAAATTCTAATCTCCACCAATCATCAATCATTTGATATTCTCAAGGGACTTTCACGTACTATTCAATCTGAATCTAAACCAATGATAACACAATGTTGTATTGATACTATTTATAAGACTGAAAATCAACGATTAATTGATTTTGCAAAAGGATTTGAAAGAAGAAAATGTAATCATAAAGAAGTTATTGATCCAAGTGATTGTATTGAACTGATTGTTAATATAAATGGAGAAAATAAACATAGATATGTTGTTGCTAGTCAAGATTTAAAATTAAGAAAAAAATTAAGACAAATTCCTGGAGTTCCTTTAATTTATATGAATAGATCAGTTATGGTTATGGAACCATTAAGTGATTCAAGTAAAAATTTAATGAAAAAATTGAAAGGTTAAAATTAACTGCTGGATTAAATTCAAAAGATGCTGGGAAATAATGATGATAATAATAATAAAGAAGAAAATGATGAACAAAAGAAAAGTAA
>CAJVQF010000153.1:0-44105 GCA_911254575.1 Candida sanyaensis
TTAGATAAATAAAAATGGTAAAGTTAAACAAACGGTATAACAAATGGCACTACTAAAAATGAAACCAATTTACCAAAAGTAAACAACAAGGCAAAGCATAATAATATAATCATGAATAAGAATCGTATTATAATTCTTTTGGACCATAATAATCAACCATTTTATTAGTTTCATAATCATATTTAACATATTCTTTAGTTATACCTAAAATATTTTCATAAGAAGTAATTATAGGTTTTGTAATTAAAGGTAATTTTGAAATTGGTAAAATTCCCATTAATAAACCAAAAATTAAATTAATCCAAGAAGGATATTTATCTTGATTTATTAAAATGCTTTTAATTATTGAATCATTAATTTTATCACCAAACATAATATAACCTGAACTACCGATTGCAAAATCAAGGAGAAAAGTAACAAAAAAAGAAATATTCATTGCTTGAGGAAAACGAGATGGTTTTTAATATCCAGATAATATTCAGGTAATACTGGATGCAGACCCCAAATATTTGTATAAAGTCCCAAACTAAATAATAAATTTAATAAATTTTCAGGAAATAATTTCATGGTTGAACTTGGATTAATTAAAGAACCAGGAGTTTCAGAATTAATAAATCCACATAAAAAAACAGTTAATATTATACCAGAAGTTCCTAAAATTCCAAAAAGACTAAGAATTGATAATACGTGTAATGGTAAAAATGATAATCCAAATAATATTAAAACAATAATTGATTTTAATATAATTACATTATCATAAAAATTCTTAAAACAATCAGAAAATAATAAAATTAATGTTAAACTAGCACCAAATAAATCAATTACAAAAAAAAAAGTAACTAAATATGAAAATTTTTTACCTCCATATTCAAAAGCAATGTCAGAATAACTTTTTAAATGTGAATGTTTACTTTGAATTCTTCCAAGATATTTTGCTGTTGTATTAGTTAAAATTGCTGAAAAAATAATTAATATTGTTCCAAATACCCAACCAGATAATCTAAATCCATAAGGTAATGATAACATTCCAATACCAATCAATGTATTTATTGAATTGAATATAGTCTGTGCCATGGTTGAATTACCGGTGATTATACTAAATGAATGTCTTTTTTCTTGAAGTATTACTAAAAACAGGTATCAATGAAGTATTTTCATCTTCATTTCCAATTGATAAGTTGGATTAAATTCAATATAATTTACTCCTTCTTCTTGACGATTATTTTGTTCAGATGTTCTTCTACTTCCTCTTGTTCGCGATGATGTTGAAATATTGGAAATTTGTGATTCTTGATCATCAGATATTAAACTATCCATATAATTTCCACCTTGTTCAATCAATGAAGATCCAAGATATTGTTGTGCTCTAGAATATGAAGATGCAAAATTATTTATTGAATTAGACCCTCCATAATCTAAGAATGACTTACGTCGCTCCTTAGGTTGTTTGGTACCGGCAGTAGCCGTAGGTGATGTAGGTATTGGTTGAGAATTGTTATTATTCGACATGACTGTAGTTTGTAACAAAAAAACCAAAAAAATAAAAAGAAAGTCAAATAAAAAGACAAGATTATTGTTGTTGTTGAATTGGTAACTTGATTGGTTATAATTTTTTTTTTTATTTGTTTTTAATTCGTAAATTAAAATTGAAATAAATTTTTCAAATTTTTTTTTTTTTTTTTGTATTTGGGATATAATCACGCAAAAATTTTTTTCTTCCTTTTTTTTTTTTTTTTAGTCGCTTCCATAATTGGTCAATGTACACTTCTAAGGGAAAAGGGGCGATATTCCCCGGGCGGCTAACACCTTGTTATTGTTTCCAATAATTTCCATGCATGGAACACATCCTTAAAGAAAAAGAGACGACGTGTAGGAACCATAAAAATAATTTCATCCATCAATACATATATTTACAAATCATTGATGAGTATGATCATGTTAGTGATGATGATGATGATGATGATGATGGTGATGATGCAGAATCCATTTGTGTATATAAAATGAGAAGTAGATAAATATTACATAATTACTAAGATCTAGTGATATTTTTCATGTGTTTTAAAGTCAAATGTTTACCGGTGTAAATACCATGCAAGATTCACCCAATTTTTTCATTCCCGTTTATTTTGTTACACGTCTAATTATCTGATCTAATCTCATCGTCTAATTACTCAAAATAATGTGTTTAATGAAATAAATGAAAAATTCATACAAATTAATCGTGCAATAAATATAACAAAAAAGATCCACAAAACATGATAAGGATGACACATGCTAACACCCCCATTCAACGATATAAATCCAGATGATTTTTATTTCAGGATCTTTGCCTTCACGTGATTACCAAAGGTAATATTGAATGATTTTAAACCAGAAAATTGTTTGTACAAGAACAAAAAGAAGAATAAATATCACTATATTGTGGTTCTATCACTTATACCTTGAACTTTTGTTCTCCTTCTAATACAATCTTGTATTACGGTAATAATTTTCTTAAATAATTGCATGTTTTTTTTTTTCTATTCATATCAAATTTTATTCTAGTTAACTCGATAATCAAGATGCAAAAAAAAAATTAAATCTATGACACTGTATACCAGAACGGCAAAATAGCTTTAAAAATTCTTTTTCTTGCAATTTCCTTTTTCCATATATAATACAAGGATATACGGATATTCAATCGATGTAGAAAACAAGAATCCTATATCCTCGGATATACCAATAAATTCAACTCCTGTATTGTGATTTATGTTTCATTATGTGCTCAGATGCAATATGTAAAACGCCTGAAACTTCCCATTAAAATAATTACAATATACAGTATACCCATTGACATTAGTTAATACGATGGGTTGGGATGGGGAAGAAATTAAATAAAACAGGAATATTCAATTATCCTTATTTGATTGGGTTTAATGTCATCTACAAGTATGATTATGCAATGAGGTCATTGTAAATCAATTGTATATAACATTGAGGGATTGAGTGATCAATAACTAGGAAAGTTGAATTAAAGAAAGAAACACTGATTGCAAAACCTTGTACTATTATTATTATTAATATTATTATTTTACACGTATATTCCAAGACCATGGGTAAATGTGAGTCCCTTTGGTTTTAATGATCATCAGTAATTTCAGGGTTTTCTAGAAAAATGATAAGCCAATATCATTATTTTTCAATGAGTTATTAGTTATCTTTTGTCTATTTATTTGATTTATGATGTCTTGTTATTCAATTTGAGGTAAGTTCTAAATCTGATATCTTTTGACATCAAGTTAATCAAAGCAAGATTTTTGCATACTTAAATTCTCTTCAAGAAAAGAATTTGATTTAATTCATTCAAAAGTAGTACATGTATATATAATACACACATACAAAGATAAATGCATACATATATCCATTGACATTGATATATTGTACAATAATTATCAACCAAATGCGCAAGTATGTATATAGTCATGTTTTTAAGGCTCTCTCACATACACTGACCTCATTCACACACCCGGTCGCTCTCTTCCAGTTTATCGTAGTATAAAGTATATGTATATATTCAATGTAACTTTCAAAGATATTGCTCTTTGAGAGAAAAAGAAACGTAACGGTTTTTTTTTTTTTTGGGATATTATAAACAACCAACACTGTATGTAATGGTGAATTGAATAATAAATTATTACTATTGAAAAAAAAAAAAAAAAAAATCCCTAAAGCTGAGTATTTGATTCATGCGTGATTTCATATCCCTTGCAGACATTTACACAACGAGACATTCTGTTGTAGTTGTTGTTGTTAATATAATCAAAAAAGAAAACAAAGTCCCTAATAGGGTTCATAATCTTTATTACGAATAATTGTATTGATCTAGCCTCTTTAATATGTGTATTTTTAATTAACAAGAATTATTAGGATTCTACAAGTATATGATACAAATCCTTGGTGGTTTTTCGTCTCAACCCCAAGAAAATATAAATACCAAAAGAAGAAAAAAAGAAAATTGTTGGTTCCACACAATAGTCGGAGCCCGCCTTTTCAACCAATCACAATTACGACAAAGGGTTGTTGATATTTCTTGTAATGACAAATATGCGCTATTGATAATGTAACCACTACCGGAATCCCGAATTGAAGAGGAAGAGGAGAGAGAGAGACTGGGCTTTGAGCGGGGGTGGCTTACTGTATGTTTGTCTCTTAGAGAAATTCATTTTTTTACATACTGTACATATTGTATATTTAAAATCCTGAAAGATATAATAAATTCAACCAAGAATTGATAGAAAAGAAACTAAATTAAAGAATAAACACATCAAAGAGAATATTTAAATTACCGTAAATTTTAATTAAGTATTATTATATTCACATTTATCAATGAATGAATGACAAATAGCAAAAAAAAAAAAAAAAGCAATGAAATTGTGAAGGATTATCAAAAAAAAAAAGTTTGATGATTTTGTATTAGTACATACATGAAGCGCAAAAATATTGAATCTAGATGTATAGAATGCATAGCATAATTGATAATATCCAAGTGGGGAAATGTTGTAGTAATCAATGTATAAAACCCAACAACACAGTAAAGCAAAAAAACAGAAAGACCGCCTTGATTGCAAATTTTGAATAGAGGTTTATACATCCTAACTTTGTCAATACAGCAAATAATTCAATAAATTGTTTAGTACAAATACCAACTACGGTAAGTGTGATTCAAATGATATTATTGTACATACATAACATTCCATCGTCTCTTCTCTTTTCGTCTTGTCACCCTTATCTCTTATCTATTGGTCTTGTCTTCATGTTTTGACTCATCTACCGCCCTACCAACTCCGTAAATAATAATATGTAAATGAGTTTTTACAGTTCTTCTTCTCCTAGTTCTTTTTTATCCGTTCTTTTATTTTGCATTTTCCGTTATTTTTGTTGTAATATTTGATGTAAAATTTAACACGATTTTCTTAATCCAAAAGAAAATGGGGTCGCACGATTCTTTTTTTTAAGCAGTACACGAATTAGGAAGTTGTAATGTTGCTTTTTTTCGTTTTTGCAATTTTTGCAGTTTGCAGTTTTTGCCTCAACCAATTATTTTACAGGAGAGTGGTGAGGGTGCGTGTGGGGCAGGGCAAGGAGACTACATGACTTAGAGAGGGGAGTGGGGGAAGGAGAACATAGGGGGTCATTGAGATTGATTTTTGACGTATGTACTTGCACTTCTTTTTTTTGTTTATTTTTATTTTTAATCAACAACCAATGTTTAATCTGATGATTTAATAAATTATTATTATTTAATGAATCATATTCACTCCTCTACCCCCGCCCCTCCCAAGAATATCTAGACTTGAGTTATTGTTGTTATTATTGGCTATGCCGTTCTACTACGGATAAGTTTTTTTTTTTTTGTTTTTACATTATTATTTGTCCTAAGGGTAATAATAATTAACCATGAACCAATTGGGTTCATCTAATCAAAGATTTTATAGTGTAGATAGATAATAATTGACTTAGAAATTCTTGTGTACTGTGTATATTCTTAACCATTAAATAATAATTCAAGATATTGTGGTTGGGTATTTTTTTTTCTTCTTTCTTTTTCTAAAGCGAAATGCAAAATAATAATAAATATTTAATTTGCTCTTTATATACATATTCTTTAATCTTTTTTATTTGGATTTTTGATTGCTTACTTGCCTTTCTTTATTATTTTATATCCAAGTACATCTTTTGTTTTTTATCACTGCATTTAAAGGATATTTATTTTAATTTGATCAATTTGTTATTTATTATTATATCTGATATATAATATACTTGTATACAGTATATACCAACAAGTACTCAAACATAAAAGGATCTTTTTTTCAAAACTCTTGATATTATTATTTTTCAGTAAATTCATTCATTTTTTTTTTTTATATATTTCCTTTTTTTTAAAATAAAATTTTTGGTTAGAATAGGAAAGCATCAAATTTTGCATAGACACAGAATAAATTATATCTCACGCTCTTTATTATCCGAAATCGTTGATTAAAAACACTTTGAGTTCAAAAAAGAATCTTTATTTAATACTTTGAAAATTTCAATTTTTTTTTTTTTAAGTTTTTATTTATAATGAATATTCTTATTTTTTTATTGGTAATTCTTTTTATTTACCAGTTTCCTTAAATATAAGAAATAAAATTTTTCAATTATTTTTATTATTCAACTTTCAATAACTTCTAAGAAAAAAAAAAAAAAAGACATCAAAAAGAGGTTATTATTTATCATTATATTGGAATTCAAAATATTGTTGATTTTGTTAAATCATAAACTTGACTAAATTTTCCTTGAATTTGTCTCTTCAAATACAAAAGAAGGAATTTTGATCTCATTTATACTTTTTTTTTTTTGGAGGGTGATTTGTTGTTATTTAATACATCTAACAAATAACCTTAGTTCAACTCAAATTCAGATTGGAATCCTTAAAAATTCCTTAAACTTTGAATCTTTTTGTTTTATAATTTAGAAAAATTAAATCAATAATTTCATCCTTAAGATCTTTTTAAATTTCCCGATAAATTTATAATTTTTGAATTTTGAATTTTGATTTTGGTTTTTTTTCTTTAGCTCCTTTTGATATCGTTTGATTTCATTTTTTTTTTTTTTTGACATTAGTATATTTACATATACATTTCATTTAAAGAAAACCTTGGATTATAAATTGTTTTGTTTTTATAAATGAATGAGATTATGACAGCTTCAAGCCAATCAAATTTTACAATCAAGATTTAGTTGGAACAACATCAAGTTCAGATCATCTTGGTGTGCAATCACAAAATCAAAATCATCAAGTTGATTCTAATTCTCAATCACTTCACCAATCACCATCATCTGAATCACAGTCACAATCACATCCTGTGTCACAATTACTTCAACAACCTCCACAGATACAGCCACTGCAACAAGCACCACCACCACCACCACCACCACAACAGATGACTGCTAATCAAGATATTCCGCCTGTGTATCAACCATTTCCTGGATCATTTCAACAAACTAAAGTTCCCAAGAATTTTTTATTTGAAAATTCAAATTATTATACTATACAACCAGGTTTTCCAATTGTTCAACCTTCGGATTATTATGGTGCTCCAAATACAGTAACTAATGGTGAATATCAGAATAATATCAATCAAATAATTAGTCCACCTTTTCAAATGGGATCCATATCTACACCAGATTCACAAAATTTGAATATTAAATCAAAATCAACTCAACTGCAGCAACAGCATTCGTCATCTTCGTCATCTTCGTCTTCTTATCAACAAGTACAAGAACTTTTCAATACCCCTACTGTGACTTCAAATTCATATCTACCAATAGGAAAACGACAAAAAACGTTGGTCTCAAAGCCTGATCAAGCTCAACTTATTAATGATAAGTTTCAACAACAATTGACAACAGAGAATAATAATAATATTCATCAACATCATCACCATCATCACCATCAACAGCAGCTGCAACAACATCAACTAAATCCTTATAATAGTCCAACTTTTTTATTGTATCCACAACAAGGAATATCTAATTCGGCCACAGTTTCAACTTCATCATCTTCATCAATTCTTGCAAATGGTAACAATGTTAATTCAAATCAACAAGCAGCAATAGCTGCAGCACAGCTGTTTCAATTCACTTATGGAACATCACCTACGCAGGCTAATCCACAATTGTATTCATTTCAAAGACAACCACAACCGCAACTACAACTACAACAACAACAACAATCTCAGCAGCAACTGATATTATCAACATCATCATTAAGAAATGCTCTGATATCATCAGCACCTGGTGGCTCAATAGTAACAACACCAACTTTACAAAATAAATCAAGACATTCATCACTTTCAAGAGGAAGTTTAGATGGTAGTTCAACAATTGGAAATCAATCAAGAGCTACGTCAATAAGTAGTTTTATACCACAAAAGGAATATCCTGAACGAGTTATTCGTCCAAAAGTTGCAACTACTAGGTGGGATGATGAAAATACCAATTGCTATCAAGTTCGTGCTAGAAATATTTTAGTTTCTAGAAGAGAAGATAGTAATTATATTAATGGTACTAAATTATTGAATGTAATTGGAATGACTAGAGGTAAACGTGATGGGATATTAAAAACTGAAAAGATTAAAAATGTTGTTAAAGTTGGATCAATGAATTTAAAAGGAGTTTGGATTCCTTTTGATAGAGCTTATGAAATTGCTAGAAATGAAGGTGTTGATGGGTTATTATATCCTTTATTTGTTCGAGATATTAAAGATTATTTTTTAACTAAAGGTTATAAATTAAAAAGTGAAGATGATGATGATTCACAAGCTCAACAGCAACAATTACATTCTCAACAAGATATCGAAGAAGAAGAAGATGGTATCAATGATGATGACGAAGAAGAAGAAGAAGAAGAAGATGGTATTTCAACCTCAAGCAGTAAGAATTCTGAAACTACTAAATTAATGGAAAATACTGTTGATGTTATTAAAAGTATTGAAGAAAGAACAACCAATGGTAGTGCTGTTAACGGTAATGGTGTTGCAGTTGGTGTTGGTACTGGTGTCACGGCAACTACTTCAAATGGTAATGGTTCAGCTCTTGTTGTTGGCGATGTTAAATATGTTCATGATTATTTTCAAAGAACATCTCCAGAAACAAATGGATTAAAAGAAGAAGAACTTTATTATGGATCAACTCAAAATACTCCATTAAGTGTTCCGAAAACATTATAAGCAAAAAAAATAAATTTATTTTATTCTTCAGAAGTATGCAGAGGTGTTACCATATAGCTGGATTTGTTCTTTTTTTTTATTATTATTATTATTCTTATTATTGTTGTGGTTGGTATTAATATTCAAGTATAAGTATCGGTTTATTTAGTTTAGCTCTTAGGGGAGGGCAATGTTTTCTTTATATATGTACTATTCAATTTATTAAATACTTTATATATAGTCATGAATAAGCTTTTTTTTTTTTTTTTTTTTTTCTTTGCTTATTATTTGTTCAACCATGATCGATATCTTGTCAACATTTTGATTCATCAAAAACTTTATCAAGGTTCTGATTCAACAAAGGTTCCTCTTAGTTTTTGTTGTTCTTCAATACTTTCAAATAACCCTTTAAATGTTCCTTTTCCAAATCCATTATGATGATGTCTTTGAATGATTTCAATAAATAGCGTTGGTCTATCATGTAAAGGTTTTGTAAAAATTTGTAAAAGATAATTACATTTCCCAGTTTTATTATTCCTTGTTAATGGATCATAATCAACTAATATGTTTAAAGATTTTAAAGTTTCAAAATCTTCGTATAATGTTATATCATCTTTAATTAATCTATTTTTTAAAACTTTATAATAATTATCTGATGTTGAATTGAATTCAATTCCTCTTTGAATTAACCCAATTATTGTTTCAATTATATTATTGGTTCTAAATGCAATATGTTGAATTCCTGGACCTCCATAAAAATCATTAAATTCTTCAATTTGTCCTTTCATAATTGATTTAACTGGTTCATTAATTGGCATTTTAATTTGGCCATTACTTGATGCCATTACAATTGATCTTAATGATGTAAAACCAGTGGAAATATCCTGTTCGTCAACTGACCAATATTTATGAAACCCAAATATTTCAGCATAAATTTTTGCTTGTATCATCATTTGATTCCAACTATAATTTTCGACACAATGATCAAGAATTGATAAATTTATTGGTGGTAATAATTCTAATTGTAATTTAAAACTTTCTGATAATTCATTTATTGGATTAGAATAATTTGGTAAAAATGAACCAGTATAATTAATATTTTCAATTAAAGTATGTTGAATATCGGAATTTGGAACACTAATAGTAGCTAATTTAATTGATCCATTTTCATCAGACATAATCTTGGGTAACCTAATAATTCCACTTCCTGCCTTAATTGCTCTATTAAATATAATATCAACATCATTAACATTAAATGCAATATCCATTACTCCTTCAGCATGAACTTTTAAAAATTTTTGAATTAAAGTACATTCCATCATATCATTATAAATTTCTTCTGAATTATTAATTGTGTTTAAAATGAATTCATGAAGTTTAACAAGGGATTCTTTATATAATTTAGAATTAAGAATATTTTTATAAAAATCAGTGCCAAATTGATCAGAATCAATAGCATTCATTGATAATTGTTTGATTCTATTATTAACAAAATCAAATATTAAATCATCAGTAGTTAATTTGAAATTTTCCATAAAAAATTCATAATTAAAGTTATCACCAAATTTAATTAAATCTTCATGAAAGTATGGAAATTTTAAAACATTGTCATCTTCAATTGTTTCTAAAGTATTAACAATTTCTAAAATTATTGAACCATTTTGAATAACATGAGATCCAACTAATTTAGATCCAGTTTCTAAACCTTTATAACCAATTTCTTTGAAACCCATAGATAATTGTAAATATTTAGACATTTGTTTAGCATTTGAACTACAAATTTTCAATGAGTGAAAACTTATAAATCCATCATAAGGATATTTAGTCAAAGGAAATTTGTCGCCTAATAATTCGTCAATCGTAAAATTCATTAATGGATCATAATCATTATTATTAGTGTCATTATTTGTGAAAAATGGTAATTCTGTTGAAAATATTGGATCTAATGTATTATTATTGATGGTGGATGATGATGATGATGATGATGATGATGATGATGGAGAAATGATGAAAGTATCTTGAGAATCATTGGCATATGAATAGGATAAGCAATTATTCACATCCAAAGATCTCATTAGCAATTCAATAAATAGTTATAATAGTAGCAAAATTAATAAAATTGAATGGTTGTTAATTAAGAAATAGTTGTAAAGAGAATACAATGTATACCAAAATAAAAAAAAAAAAGAATAATATTTTGGACATTTAAATTTTCGCAACAATTTTTGGTAAATTATATCTTAGACGTAAAACTATTTTATTAGAGTATTTTTCATCTTTTTTTTTTACATTTTATTTTATTTTGTTTTGTTTTGTTGTACTTAATATATGTGATGAATGCTACTTTTAATTTCTATAAATATCTAATACAGAATTAATATATTGTTAATAACTTGTCTGTCTGATAATTCATAATCTTCAGTAAGTTCTGATTGTTTACTTGATTTCTTAAGGGCAGAACGTTTAAGGACATTTTCTTTACCCAAAACCCAATAAGGATGGAATGGAATAAATACCAAACCACAAATAGTCATCATTGAAGCATCCAATACCATAAGATAAATTTCATGAACCATTAAATAACCATTCCAACCTTGTGCTAATTCAACAACTCTATAAACACAACGAATGTAAACTGCCACAACAGCAATTGTAATAGCTAATGGGAACCAACCAAAAGTCTACCTTGACGTATCTTATAATATTTATTATCATAATTCTCATCCAAATAATTTGCTTTATAACCTCTGGCAGAAGGAACATTAAATAATAATTTCAAAAAATTTGATACACTTCTTTTGGTTAATGAACTTCTAAAACCTTCTTTTTTAGAATATCTGAAATAAATTCTGTATAAAAATTCAAACCAAAATACCAAAAAATGGACATTGATCCAACTTGAGTAGCAACCCCAACAATCATAAGAGTAGTACCAAGATTACCACCTGAACCAGATGCAGAAATACCACCACCAGCAGCTTGAATTAAAATTGTACAAACATCAAGGGTAATAAAGAAATATGAATACCACATTGGTGGAAGAATTGAGAATTCACTACCATGAATAACCACCAATTGACCAAAAATAAAATAAATTCCACCCATGATAAAAGCAGGAGAAACAGTTAAACAAAAACTTTGCATAGTATAGGTACCTAATTCATCTTCATGGTGAACTGCTATAACTCTACCTAAAAATCCGATAAATTCCATACCATAACCAATAAAAATGTTATATTAAACCACCAGTATCGAGATTTGATCATCATTAGAATGTAATATAAGAATATGATACCGTATACTGCCATGTATACTATATTTGGAATAATATTTAAGTCTTCACCGAAATAATTAACGGCATCTGTTGTTGTATTGTTGGCCATTATTATAATTAGTTGATAATGATAACGATATGAAAGAACTTTTTAGAAAAGTATCTTTCAAATTAAAAAAAAGAAAAAGAAGATTTCGTCAAATATATATTTAATATTTATATAAATCCTTAGATCACAGGCATCTCGATGAAAAAAAAAAACAAATACGTCTGTCTTATGGACTATTTTGTGAAATTCAGAAACTTCATTGTGTTTGACTGACGCGTATGTATCCATCTTTTCAATATTTTGCTGCGGTTGACAATTAATATTATAAGTTTGTGACATTGAACTAAAAATCGAAATTATCTCCTTCTCAGAATCTACTTATCGAGGCTGAGTCAAATAAAACAGAAAGTTCCTAATAAACTCAAGTTGATGAACAACAGTTGGATTACTGGAAGGGTTGTGATGGTATATTTCTTTACAATTGTCATCTTAATCAAGTCATTGATACTCGTCTAATTAATCATAAGATCATCGCCCTATCGCAAATACACTCGGAAAAATTCTTTTGATGCCTTCACGTGACTGAAATAAAAAATTAAAAAAAAACTTTTTTTTACATAAACAATATCAAATGCAGGTAACTTAACTTACTTTGCCACAAAAAAAAAAAAAGAAAAAGCAATTAAAAAATTTAATGTCGTTTGTAATCTCATCAATAAAACGACATTGATTTGCTTGAATGTAGGTGTATGGAGTTCCATGACATTAATGTCTGTCAATTATTTTTTTCATGCGACTAACAATTCATGCTTATATTTCATATGGATTTGGATTGAAAGAAATAAATATTTCAAATTTTCTAATATCATTAAACTGTACGTTGACCATTTAGTAACTTTTTTTTAAAATTAAAACTAATCTTTAGAGGTAAGAGGGGTTGGGTTTTTTCAGTATAGAGCCGTATGGTGTCGGATTTTCAAATTTTGTCTGGTTTTAAGATAAACAAACCGCAAAATCATTCAAATGGGCTGGAAGTTAAAGTTGTGGGGAGAGAGGAGGCTGTAAGTGTATCATGATGAAAGAAAGGGACGAGGCTGTTCTTTGATTTGTCTTGCCTAATGCCTCCCTCACTTTTTTTTTTTTTTTTTACTGTTTGGCATTATTTCCTTGATAACTTTGATTTTGAGCGACCACGATGTGTCCTCTATACCTTGTGTTCTCTTTTTTTTTGTTTCTCCTTTTATGGGACTATCCAGCCTTTCCATTGATTGAAGGATTTATTAAACTAAACAATAGGACCTTTTCTCATTGATGCAAAATTACCAATTAATTATATTTTCGGAGAATAACAAAATATTCCGATTCAAACAATAAAAATAAAATGAAATCTAATAATTTGTTCAATGTACACGAATAGTTGATTATGATAAATCAAAGGATTTACATGAAAAATCATAATTTGGCTTAAAAGCAAGGAAATGATTTGGCGTATCATTATTGATACGAAAAGCATTAGACTAAAATAATTTATTTACCTGATTCTGTACACTTCACCTTTTTTTTAAAAAACTCATCACAAAATGTATGCACAGTGTTGCTTGTTAACTAAGTTAACATACCTCCAAATCTTTACATATATTTTGACATAGCCTCAATCATTATTTAAATGTATAATGAAAAATCCCTCATAAAATTCAATCACATCATTCCGTTTAAGTTTTGTTCTTGCTTTTGCTTTTGTTCCTTCAGGTTAGTTTTAATGAATTATTATAAAAAATTATCAAATTAAATAATTATCCAATAGACACGAACTTATTTTTTATATTTTTTTGTGTGTGTATTTTCATCAATCAACAATTGAATTGGTAAAAGAATGAAATCTTATACCTCACCTACTAAGTTGATAATTGTGTTTATATCATTCGGCTGTTACAATTTCTGGACTTGTTTATCGTCAAGAGTAAGATTAATGGCTAAGTTAGATATTAAGTTGTAAAAATAAATCTTAATAATGCAAAGTATAGTTTCTATTACCCTCTCCCTCATGAGTTGTAAGATGTACTATGGTTACTCCTCTAAACACTTTCCACCACATTTCAACACTTCTTGACCAAGTGTATTTCAATATCAAATCTTTTCTCTTTTTTTTTTTTTTTTTTTTTACTACTCTCAATGTCCCCACAGATGAAGGAAGTTGGTTTATCCAGTTTAGCTATCATTTTTATTTGTTATGCACTTCTGTTAGTATTTCAAAAGTCGTCATTTGAACATGTACATTTAGATTTTATTGTGTACATGTACAATTTACACAATGTAAAACTTCGATTCCCCGTCGTTCCAGGAAAAAAAAAAATATATATATTTAAAACATCGTGGACATAGCCTCTATAGTAATAAATTATTTTTTTTTTTAATTATCCAATCTACCTGTACAGAATATTATGCGATGTGGGAACAGTAATCCGAACTCAAATAACAATTAATGTATACATCTCATATTTTCTGGGTCTTTTGTTCCTTTGGGTATAATCTTATTTGATAAAATGCAAATGAATATTAAAGTTTTTGTGAATTAACAGTGACGCCCAACAAAACTTACCTAATTATGTTTAGAGTACATGAAAAAAAAGGTCCACTTACAAAATTATGTATAGAAATATTCAAAATGATAGGAGATTATAGAAGTATACCCTAAATGTAAATACCTGAACCACAATATAGTATTGGGAAGCAACTCATGTTTTAATTTCACAAAGCTTAAAACTGTCAATAGTTTGGGGTATTAGATTTCTATAACAATATCCGGTCATAAATTCCTATGTACTATACATCTATATATATATACATATATATATTAACTCTTAATAATATTCATCTCTTTCATTCTTCCAGTTGAAATTTTGGTTACCATCCATTTCAGCATCTACATTAATACGTTCATTCTCACTTTCATTAACATTTTCTTGTTCATGTTCAATAGCCTTATTGTTCTTAAGGGTAGAACGTTGAAGAACATTTTCTTTACCCAAAACCCAATAAGGATGGAATGGAATAAATACCAAACCACAAATAGTCATCATTGAAGCATCTAAAACAAGTAAGAAGATTTCATGAACCATTAAATAACCATTCCAACCTTGTGCTAATTCAACAACTCTATAAACACAACGAATGTAAACTGCAATAACTGCACAAGTGATGGCTAATGGGAACCAACCAAATAATCTGATATGACGAATTTTGTAATATTTTGGATCATAATTGTCATCTAAAATATTCAATTTATAAGCTTTAGCAGATGGAATATTAAGAATCATTTTAATAAAATTAAGCACACTGAATTTTGCTAATGGTCCAACATGTTTTTCTTCTCTTGAATATTTGAAATAAATTCTGTATAAGAATTCAAACCAAAAGAATAAAAAGATACTCATGGAACCAACTTGAGCGGCAACCCCAACAATCATAAGAATTGTACCAGTATTACCAGTACCACCAGCAGCAGCAATACCACCACCAGCAGCCTGAATTAAAATTGTACAAACATCAAGGGTAATAAAGAAATATGAATACCACAATGGTGGAAGAATTGAAAACTGACTACCATGAACAACAACCAATTGACCAAAAATAAAATAGACCCCACCCATGATAAAAGCAGGTGAAACAGTTAAACAAAAACTTTGCATGGTATAATAATCTAAACGTTCCTCATTATTAACCGCAAGAACTCTACCTAAAAATCCAATAAATTCCATACCATAACCAATAAAAAATGTTACATTAAACCACCAATATCGAGATTTTATTATCATTCCTGAATAATATGCAAAAATAATGGCATAAACTGCCAAATATACTATATTTGGTGGATATGTTAAGTGTTCACCAAAATAATTAGTTGAATAATCTCCCATTATAGTTTTGAATTAATGAATTATATGTGTGAGTTAATAAAAATATCACAGAAGAATTGAAAAATTAATCAATAATGTTGATAATCAAAATCCACCAAAAAAAAAAAAATTAAATTAAATAATTAAAAAAAAAAAATCTCTTTTTCTGTGATTTAATAGCATTTAAATATCAAAACACACATCCCACAAATCATCATCATCATCGACAAAAAAAATTACAAGATACAAAAAAAAAAAAGAAAAAAACAATGTCTTCTTTGTTTTTAATCAATGACAATTATTTTATCTTACTGCATAACGCACAAAGTTATAAATATGCATCCTCTAAAAACTAAAGCGCAAAATATATTCAAAATTTAAATAAAAAAAAAAAAAAAAAGGAGGAACAGGAAGGCTGAGCCCATGAAGCGGGGGAGATTCTCCGCTCTGCCACCATCTCACCACGAGATGTCTATATAAAAATAAATAAGTAGTTACTTCACAACTTTAACAGGTTGGTCAATTGGGGAATTGTAATTGTTTAGTTGTCAGTTGTTGGTCTAGATATTTTTCTTTTAATATTTGTTTTTTTTTGGCTTGATCACGTGCCATTTCGTTGGTATGGGCGTATTTTTGTTTTGTGTACCTTTTATTTTTGCAGTTGTTTAGTAAATGTACATATCAACTGCAAAATATAAATATTGCTTTTTGTTACACATTTCTTTTTTATTTTTTTAAAGTTACTATATACAGAATGGGTACACCTGAATTCGAATGTCGTATTTTTCCGTTATCTCCTCCTATCTCCAGCAAGTTAATGAGTATAGTAATTTTAAAGAATTTATTAATTTGGGGTTTAAATTAACAAGCTTAGGTTTCCCCACACACAGTTGATTGGCGTTGGAAATTTGAATTGGCAAAAATTTAATGCTTTTGCTTCTTGAATATGTTCAAATTTATATATTAGCAATCAAAGATTATAACAATGATTTTTTGGTTCTAAACTCCTTAATCTGAGCTCATAATTTGATGAGTTTGGCATTAATTTGAAATAAAGCTCATAACTATAGCGTCATTATTATGCCACAGAAAAAGAAACTAATTTCAATTACTGTTCTTTCTTCATTCAATTCATTTAATCAAAAATATGTATCCCTATCTCAAGCATATTTATTGATGAGGCGATGCTATACTTTCGGATTATACTTCCACCGAATTTAAATTACAATTGTTATAAAGAAGATGTCTTATAATTATCAGCCACCATTTAAAGGATTTCTTTTTATTTTAATTAAGAATTGTCTTCTAACAACCGTAGAAATTTAAACGAATAGTATGATTTTTCTTAAAAAAATTATTTTTGATTTATCCAAGGGTATATACAAATATGTAACTCTTGCTATATTATCATGATGACCACGTACCTACCAAGATGTTTGAAACTTACTAGAATTACCGAGTTTGGTTTTATTTCGTTCTCGTTTCTTATTGGCTTTCAGATTATGTAAAGTAAATTCGAATATTTCTTAACATCAGAAGAAACATGATTCGACTTGATTCATTCTAGGTGATTTATTCAAACTATTTCTCTTTTATTTTTATTGTTTTTTTTTTTTTTTTAAAGAAAAAGACTGTCATCTAAGCATTGATCTTCAGGGATCTTTATCTACCCGTATGCAACTTTACAATTTACTTTTTTTTTTTATCACTAATCAGAAAACATTCAGATGAATTCTTTTTATTCCCTCATGTATGATGAATGACAAAAATGCAAATGTTAATTATTCTATTTATGAGCAACAATTAAATTGATAACCCATAATTTAAAACCCAATACAATAAAAGTCTTTGTCAAAATATTAGGAATTTAAAGTATTTTATTATCTTGAATTACTTTATTATTGTTTTTTTGTGGAAAATCTCTACTAAATCTAAACTCAAAATTTGAAATAAAAATATGGATTAATTATAGCACAATTCTGGCACCCCTAAAGCTTATACTAGTTTCTCCAAAATGATAACCCCTAACTAATGTCCAGTCATAGTGAATAAGTACTAAAATAAACTCGTTTATTATTTGGATAAAATTATACTTTCTGAGTGTTCTAAAACTGCCATTAATTCAATCTGTACAATTGTTTGGGTTTTTAAATAACATTAATTGGTCTATTTCTTAACAAGATACATTCTTGGAGATTCAGCTTAGTTATGATCAACAACGACCACTTGATTTTTTTGATTGTACATTGAAATTGAATCTACTTTTGTATCCATTAGGTACATTTCAAACGAGAAAAACAGCAATGATCAATTACAGTAGAGAAAAAAAAAAGCCCCACTGATTAACCAAAAGATATAACTTGTTCTACTAATCATTTTGAAAGTTCCTATAGGTTGACTTCTTTGTCTATTACTACTTATTTATATTACTTTAAAGCCCATATTACAACAATATCTCGTAAATCAAGGTGTTTCACAAAAAAATTCTACATACATTTAATTAATTCTTCACTCACTCACTCACGCGTGCTTACATAAGCCTCGTAAGTAATTTTTTTTTTTTTTATCAACGAACAGAAGCAAGTAAAGCGGAAATATTCGTAACTTATAATTTGGATTGCTTCCGATAAAGCAGATTTTGACCTACATTAATTAAGTGTGTCAAATTTTAACAATTAGGCTTTGCAAGGTTAATTATATGTAGTATTCTTCTCGCAATTTTTAATTAGCCCATATTACATTCATAACCTTCTACCCCTTCTACCCCTTCACGCTCCACTCGCCACATGGTTATTGCAAATGCCATTTTAACTATCATTGATCAATTTTTTTATTATCAATATATTTATATATCTAAGTGTAAATTATCTAATTACCAGAGATTTCTTCGCTGGTATCTAATACTATATCTTTATCATCAATATTATCATTCTCATGATGTTGTTCATCTTGGTTTTTCTTGATTGTAGCTAATTTAACAATATTTTCTTTACCAAATACCCAATATGGATGGAATGGAACAAAAATAATACCTGCAATAGCAATCATACAAGCATCCAATACCATAATATAAGGTTCATGACTATATAAATAACCCCCAAATCCTTCTGCTAATTCAACCACTCTATAAACACAACGGATATAAACAACAACAACAGCACCAGTCATTGCTAATGGCATATAATCAAATAATTTTCTTTGACGAATTGAAGAAAATTTTCGATTATAAAATTTCTCCAAATGATCATGTCTGTATTCCCTAACAGATTTCAAATTGAATAAAAATCTAAAATAATTACCAATAGATTTTTTAGCTAATGGATCATCTATTGGTTCAACTTGAGAATTTTTGAAATAAATTCTTGCAAGAAATTCAAACCAAAATATTAAAAATATTGACATGGCAAAAACTTGAGCAGCAATACCAGCAATCATGGTATTAGTACCTGGTCTTGTATCAGTATGATTGTTTGACGCCACTGATGCAGCTCCTCCACCACCAGCTTGAATAATTAATGAAATTACATCGGTAGCAATAAAAAAGTATGAATACCATAAGGGTTTTAATCTTGAATACTCACGTCCATGAATAACCACCAATTGACCAAATAGGAAATAAACTCCCGCCATAATAAATGCTGGAGCAATAGTTAAACAAACTGTTTGCATTAAGAAAAATTGCATTTCAGTATCATCGGTAAATGCCAATACTCTACCCAAAAATCCAATAAATTCTAAACCATAACCACAAACAAATGTAATATTATACCACCAATATCTTGATTTAATAGACATTCCGGTAAAATAAACAAATAAAAGGAAATAAATAACCAAATATATGATATTAGCAGGACGACTTAAGTAATAATTATATAAATTCTTCTCATCTGCTAAATTTTTCAAATTTAATGTAGCATAAAAAATCTCTTCAGTAGCTTGAGACAAAACTTGAGGATCAGTAGCGGTGGCCATAACTTCTTCAGCTGATATAATAGTCAATGAAGCTTGAGCACCTCTATAAACTTGAGAAAGAGATCGCAAATTAACCCAGTCTCTTTCTGTAACTACTCTTGAATAAACTGAACTCAATGTTTCATATAATTCAGTTACATGAGTGGTTGCAATTGATGATAATGTGGTCTTTGTAGGAACACTTGTTGGTGTCCATGAGGATACATATTTAGTGACATCTTCCATGGTTTAATAGCCTTGCAACACAAAAGAATGATGATTTAAAAACAAAAATAAACCGTTGATTTTTTAGTTGTTCTTTTTTTTTTTTTTTTTTTTTGGCTTATGCGTTATATTTTTTAGTTTGCTCTTTTTCATAAAAAATTGCGTTGAGTTTAATTGCATTAATGAAATCCGCGTTAAATCCGCTTTCGACAGAAAAAAAAAAAACGCTCCATTACCTCAAACTTTTGACAGATCGGTCGGTTTTGCCAAAAGAGGAATAATATCCGATTCCAAATAATTGCTATCCGTCAATTAATATTTTAACAACGAAACATTTAATTTACATTGACATATAATCTATAACTTACTTCAAACAAATTATATAAATTCAAATCCAGGACTAATTTTTAAGGAGTTAGAACGTCTCCTTAGGTATGTCATTACCTTTATTGGTTGGCTTTAAGTTCTACCAAACACATTTCAAAAAAAAAGAAAAAAGAAACAGAAGAAAGAACGTTTAAAGACATTCACGAATCTCCTCACTCGGTTCATGCAGCAGTGTACTACTATTATCATCTGTATAAGAATTTGAAAGTGATTTCTCTCTAATTGGTAACCCCATTGATTGTTCAGGATCAAATTCAGCACTGTTACGAAATTCTTTCTCCTGTTTAGAACTGTTTGCCATATTCTTCAATCCAATTACATTTCCTGATCCCATAACAATTTGTGGATGGAAAAAAACAAATATTAAACAACAAATAGCAACCATGGTTGCATCTAATGTCATGATGTAAACTTCATGGGTGATCAAATAACCAGTGAATCCTTGAGCTAATTCAACCACTCTATAAACACAACGAATATAAATTGCAATAACAGCTAAGGTTATAGCTAATGCGTAATAATTGTACAATTTTCTTTCTCTAATATTACGATATTGGGGAATATAAAATTTTTCCAATTCGGTTTGTTTATATTCGTTAGCTTTCTTTCCATTCAATAATATTTTAAAATAATTGGATAATGTTTTCTTTTGTAATGGATTGGTAATTTTTTCCTGTTGAACATCTGCGAAATACATATTCCATACAAATCTGAACCAAAATAATAAAAATATTGACATGGAAACAACTTGGAACGCAATACCTGCAATCATGGTATAAGTACCTGGATCAACATCTTCATATTCACTGGCTGCAATAGCTGAAAGTGCACCACCAACCGCTTGCACAACTAAAGAAATGACATCACAAGTAACAAATATATAAGAATAAAACATTGGTTTTAACCAGGAATAATGTCGACCATGTATCACCACTAATTGTCCAAATAGGAAATATATCCCTGCCATTAGAAATACAGGTGATAATGTAAGACAAACCAATTGTAAAATATAATAATCAAAATCAGTCATATCTGCGAATGATAAAACTCTTCCCAAATAACCCAAAAATTCCAAAGCAGTTCCACAAGTCCAAGATACATTAAACCACCAATATCTAGATTTATAACACATAAGAAGAGTAATAAGCACAAATATTGCAAATACTGCCAAAAAAAGTATATTTGCTGGTCGATTCAATCGATGAATATCATAAACATTTTCATCCCATGCTAAATCCATTAAATTTTCCGTGGCATTCCATATGGCTTGAGTAGCAGCTGATTTGATATCATCAGCAGTAGCAGTTGCCAATACTTCTTCTGCAGAAATAATAGTTAATGAAGCTTGACCACCTCTAATGATACGTGATGCACTAATATAATCAAGATTATTAATTGTTGAACCTTTTGATAAAAGTGTTTGAAATGCTCCAGAAACACTTGATGCAAGATCAGATGCTTTTGTGGCAGCTACACTTTTTAATGTTGTACTGGTAGCCGTTGTAGTTGGCATCCAGTTTGTCATAGCATCAAGATCCATGATTGTTGAAATTATAAATCAATAGAGTTCTAATTTTTTTTAAAAAAAAAAAAAAAAAATTAAAAAAAAAAACTGTATAATTACAAAATTACAAAACTTAAAAGAATTTCATCTGTTTAAATATCCATGTCAATAAGGACATTTTTTAAAAAAAAAGAAAATAGAAGTAACGTTATTCCAAATCATTCATCTAGCCGGATCTAGCGAAATTTTTTTCTCTACTTTATTTTCTTTGTGACCTCCTTCGAAATAATAATTTTTGCAATCATTGTATGACTTTTTTTTTTTTCCTTTCCTTTTTTCCTTTCTACATCCGTGCGCTGATCAATTCTGATTGGATAGACAATGACAGGAAAACTACGAAACATGTATCTCCAGTAAAATCACCAAAACAAATTTAATCTCTTCCCCCCTTGAATTCAAACAAAAACAAGGCTGTGGTTTTATTACAGAGTGATATTGTACATAATCCTTTTGGGTTCATTGTGAATGTGTATCATGATTGTTATTACTCCCGGCTCAGCGCATGGGTCTGGCTTAAACACCCGAAGAAACGGTAAAATTTTATCCATATTACACAAAATCTTAAAGAACCAAGCTTTGGGATCGGTACTTGGAAGAGAAAACTTAACTAAACACACGGCAACAAGAACATCCGGTGATCGACAGTCTCTAGAAGAATCCTTTTACAAGTTTCTTCTGATTTGGTACTCTTCTACCTTGAGATGGATATATTTATGACTTGATGATGAAGATTATATAAACAAAAAAATATCACCACTCTCTGTCTTTCTCTCTCTCTCTCTCTCTCTCTCTCTCTCTCTGTGTGTGTCTGTCTGTACCAAGATACATGTACTTACCACTTTCCGCTTATGTAAACTGAACGGAAAAAATTTTTTCTCTCAGCCTTGATAGTCCGTTCTAGCCGATTTAGCATAAATTAAGTCATATCAATATGTGTAATGTTTGGAAACACCCAATTGGTTATGCACGTCTACTCGAGGTCCATAGTTACTATTAGTCCGTATCTGCAAAAGAAACCATTATCGATAAACTACATGGCGGGTAGTAATTAACCAAAATCCGTCTTCCGTTTTTTCTTTTTTTTTTTTTGATTTAACTTAAAACATGAAAGTACAAAGCTCTTGGCTTGTAATTACGTTAATAACGGGTTTAAAAATAGATCTTGATAGATAATTATACCCAGAATACTAGATCTTGCGCCCCATCCCCTCTTCTTTGTCTCCCCATCTCCTACAATTTATCATTTCGTGTACTCACCAAAATACAATAGTTGTCCATAATTCCAACAAGCCACCACCCTTTTCAAATAGTTTAAACTACATCTACAGTTCCGCTTATCCAAGTCGTGTGTGTAGTTATTATTTCCGGTCGTGCACAAGTTATCAAAAACCTGTATGGTTTTGCTTTTTTGATTTTTGATTTTTTTTTTTTGTTTTGTTTTGTTTTTCTTTGTTTTGTTTACAAATTGTTTTTGGATGTTTTGATTTACTAGCAACTATCTAATCAATCATCCATATACCTGTATACTATTAATCATGGTTCAAACTTTATCATCTACTGATATACAATCCATACGTAATGCAGCACATTATTTAAATTCTACCTTGACATCCCGTACTTATATTGATGATAAATTATTATTTAATTGTATAAATTGGAAAACATTAATAACAGATCAATTAGAAACCAATCCCCAGTTAAAAGATTTAATACTTACGGAAAAGATATATCATAATGATAAAAATATAATTAATTTGATACATGGATTAATTAGTATGATTGATAAACAACGATCTCAACAAAAAGTATATAATGAAACTATACTTGTTAAGGATCAAAAAATTAATTCATTAGAGAAACAAATTTTTGAATTAAATAAACAATTAAATGATGCTAATCGTGGTAAGAATAATAAAATTATTAAATATAATTCATTACAGAATAAAATTAATGATTTAACTAAATCAAATAAATTATATGTTGAAGATTTATCAAAAATTAAAAATTGGACATTAGATACAAAAAATAAATATAAAATTGAAATTAAACGTAAAAATTTACAAATTGAAAAATTACAAAATAAATTAATTGAAAAATCAAGAAATATACCAAGTGGAATAGAATTTGGATTTAATGGTAATATATCATCCTCATCATCAACAACTTTAGCATCCTCATCATCGTCATCAGTATCAGCATCAGCATCGAATAATATTGATGGATTAATTATTCAAAACAATAATCCAATCATTGAAAATTCAACAGGTTTAATTATTAATAATCCAAATTTGGTGATTAATTTTGATATAAATAATGAAATTCAACAAGATTCAAATCAATTGGTTAATATAATTGAAAGTATTACTAAAGAAAATTATAAATTTACAAAATTTTTAATCAATTTTAAACAATTTTTTTATGAATTAAATTCATCATTGAATAGTATAAGGTTTAAAAATTCATCTGTTGAAAATTTACAATTACCAAACCCAACAACTGTATTGAATCTCAGAGATATAATGGTTGATCCAGAAACTGTTAAGCAATATTTTAATGAAATTGAACCAAGTGAAAATATTGCTACAAATGTTTTAAGTGAATGCCATAAACTATATCATAATATTGAATATTTAATTGATAATATATACCAGAAAATTGACATTAACAATGAATCAACCATATCAAAATTGAAAAAAGATTTAGAAATTATGAAATCAAACTGGCAAGATGCCTTGAAAACTTCTGAAGATTGGAAAAAGATAGCAAATAAAATACATCAACCAGCAACATCATAAAATAAATAAATGTTGCAAAAATTCAATTAATATTCAGTTTCAGAACCAGCACTATCACCAAACAAAGCAGTCTTAACCACGGTGGTTTCTAATGAAACAATATTCAAGGGAAATTCCTTAATTAATTCAAAAGGAATGGTTTCATCATTATCTAAACCTTCATTTTCTTGTTGGTCCCTGACTTTTAACTTCAACTCATTATTGTGACTATTGAAATCCAAATATGTGTCAAGCAAAATTCCCGTACAAATAATTTTTTCATGATTCAGATCAGTTTTATAAATAGTAATTTCATCTGCTTGATATTCAGTTTGTTTCTTCGTTTCAACTTTGACTTCAGTTGGTTTACATTTGGTTTTAGCAGAACCGATTTGAATAGATTTAATAGATCCCGTGCCATCTGAATTAGTGGTATCAGCAATATTAAATTTAATAATTCTTATCAAGTCACCAGTTTGTAATGACGCAAATTCGCAATCATTTTTACCCATGAATGGTTTTACCACTACAACTTTTTCTCCAATTTTGATAAACTTTTGCAGAAATGGATCACTAACTTCTCTAATAATTTGTTCATCTGGCTTTCTACAAGCTTCATTAAGAAGTTGCAACAAAATAGTACGGGAATAGGTATCATATTCATTTACTAAATCAGCATTATGATCAACGGGATTAGCAACTATAGTTTGAACAACTGGTTCTTCTAAACCTTCCTCTGATAAATATTCTTCTAATACACTTTTGAAATCCAGATCACGTGTGATATCAATAGCTGATTGACTAGCTGTTTCGCTAGCACCTCTTGGGGTAACAGGGTCACAATTACGTCCATCAGGAACCGAATCACCATCTGCCGCTGGAGTATCAGAACCAGAACCAGAACCAGAACCAGCTGGTGGTGCTGGTGGTCTAGTTGAATTAGTTGAATTCATGGGAAAACTATTCAAGGCAACATTGGAAGCAGCATCTGCATTATTCTGAGGATCATGGTTTCCAATCTGATTCTCCAAATCATTAACCTGATTGATCGAGACTTTATTTTCTTCATGTGCTTCTTTTAAAAACTCATTTATGGCACCGTGTAAACGTTTTCTTTTAGTATAGCCAGTGAACATAATCGGACAACACCATGGGAAACATAACGCCAAAAGGAAGAGCAAAAGGAGAATTAATACTAAGCAAACTATTATTAAAACGAACAAAACAGTATTTGATATCTCTGTCATGATTATAGGCAATTGATAAAGTCAACTAAAGGTAAAGGCAACAAAATTAATAATTAGGAAACAAAAAAAACAAATTCCTTTTTATATTATAACTTTTTTTTTCTTGTTTTTGACAACAGTTGGTTGCAAAAGTTGAATCCCTTGAATGGGGAGAATAGGAGAGAGGGATAAATAAATATATATAAATTGGGCATAATGCACACAACCTTAATTATAGATCCACTTTTGAATTTCGGAGAAAAGCATCAAATTCATCATCAATATCCCTAACATCTAATGACTCCTCAATTTGTGCTAATTTATCTTCCTTTTGTATTTTCTCTTCTTCTAGCTTTTTGTACTTTCTATTGGACTTTTTAGATTTGCTCTGCTTTAGTTTTTGAGCCCGTTCCAATAATACTGAATTTCTGCTGGAACCAGGATTATAATAATCATCTAATTTTAAAGCTAGCTTCTCACGAGCAATGGTTCTATTTTGTTCTTTTGATCTCGTTGCTTGACAATCTATTACAATCCCTGTAGGAATATGTTTTAATTGAACTTTACTATTACATTTATTAATTTTTTGACCCCCAGGTCCACGTCCACCATGTAAAAATTTTTCTTCGAGTTCTTCTTCTTTGATTAAATGTTTAGGTCTTGGAGGTAGTTTATTTCTCTTGGGAATTGCATATAAAACAATAGTTGACGTAGATAGAAATCTTCGTGTTGGTTGAACTCTTGTGAACATTATGGAAATCTTGTCGTGATTACTTCCATGTACAAACATAAAAAAAAAGAATTATTCTTGTTAAAATATTTGTATTTCAAGGCAAGATCACTAAAAAATATATAAGAAAAAAAAAAAAGAAAGAAAAGAAAACCAGAAAACTGATTCATGGACCACAATCAATAATGGACACTCAAACACAATCAGAATCAAGCTCGGACCTTTCAAAGGAGATGAAACAATCAAGGTCTGAAAAATTAGTACCCCCATTAAATTTCTCATTAGTAGAGAATGGTATATATAGATCAGGATTTCCTATGCCAATAAATTACCCATTTTTACAACAACTAAATTTAAAAACCATAATATACCTTGGAGATTTGGGTAACAGCGATATAAAAAGCACTAATCCAAAAAAGAAGAAAAAAGATAAACATGGAACTGCAGAAATTATGAACACTTACCTTGATTGGATTAAAAATGATACAGATATACAGTTTCACAATTTATATTTTGAATCCTCTCAAGAACCATTCAATAAACCACAAGATAATGAACAAGCCACCAAAAGTTTAACGATTGCATTACAACTTATATTAAATAAACAAAATCATCCAATACTAATTCATTCAAATAAAGGTAAACATAGAACCGGGGTATTGATTGGATTGATGAGAAAAGTACTACAGGGTTGGTGTCTAAGTGGTATTTTTGAGGAATATGAAAAATTTGCCATGGGTAAATCGGAATACGATTTGGAACTAATTGAATTATGGCAACCTGAATTATATATAGACGACAATAATAAACCTGACTTTGTAAGAACATAGAAATGTATATATATATATATATATATGGATATGTGTACTCATATTAAAAATTTTAAATTCTACATATTATTCTTCATTTCACGCAATTTATCCATAACCAGATCCGGTTGGTTTAACCCAGTTCCTTTTATCACTTGTGGGTCACTTAATCTCATGAAAGGATTAAACTCCAATTCATCTCCAATTGTAAATTTACCTGTGGTGTATTCATGAGTGTTACAATATTCCTCCAATTTTTTAATAGCATCATTTTGTAAAACAGTCTTTGAAAATTTAACATTGGATTTGGTGTACTCATGTCCAGGATATACTCTTGTATCCTTTGGTAATGCTGCTAATACTTTATTCAATGAATAATTCATTTCTTTACCAGTACCTTCAAAAAATCTACCACATCCACTTATAAACAAAGTATCACCAGTAAATACCGCCTTTTCTCCAGTTTTGCTATCCTCAACAAAGTAACAGATAGAATCTTGTGTATGACATGGTGTATGTAATGCTCTGATAGTCAAGTCATCTCCTAAATGAATGGTTTCTTCATGTGATGGAGTATAACTAACCAATGGGGAATCTTTACCAGCGATAACTGGTAAATCGGGATATTTCTTATGGTAGAAAGGATTACCATCTGAATGATCATAATGATGATGAGTATTCACAATTGCTTTCAATTCAAAGTTTATTTTGTTTTTTGAAAAATATTCATTAACTTCATCTGGTTGGGCCGAGTCAATTAACCAGGCATTCTTTGTGGGGGTATCCACTAATAAATAGGCATAATTGTCACCACGACCCCATCTCATTGGAATTGATTCGATATGCATTTTTCTAATTGATGATCTGATAATTGATCTAAATATCATAAAGTTTACTAAAAAAAAAAAAAAAAAAAAATAGAAAGATGAAAACTAAATTCCACAGTTCTTGTTTTGATGGCGTATGTTAGATTTTTGGTTTGCTGTATTACGCATCTGCTATCCTATTTGAGGAATTCATTTTTTTTTTTCTGTTTACCAGAGATGTATGAGTAATTGTATCACGTGATATCACATTCAACTTAAAAACAATATACCTAATTACACTGAACTCATTATCAACACTTATTATTCGAGTGGCTTTATGTGCCCCATTTTTTTGCTTGCATACCTTCTGGTGGAGATGTTTCAAATTCTTTATCCTTGGCTTCATCCCAACTGGTTGTCAATACAGTACCATTGGATTGAACATAACTCTTCATCATTGCTCTTCTGGAATCTTCATCAACATCTTTGAAGATTTTTTGAAAGAATGCATTAGTATCACCTTCTTCTTTGTCATCATCATCCACTTTGAAATTATTCCAATTGACCTTCTTTCGGGAAGAAGTTGGATATGCAATACCTGAACCCTCTCCAGATCCAGTGGCTTCTTTTTCTATTTCTTCTTCAACAACAGCTTCTTTTTCTAAACCTGGCCATTTATGAGCTTCCTTCTTCTTTAATGTGATTTCTAACTTTGTTGAATATACTTTATATTTGGATTCTGACGGAATGATTTCTGCATACAATGGGTCTAAATGATAATTGTACTCGGAATTGGCAGCACTTGGAAAAGAAATTGAAACTGAACTTGAATCAAAATCAACTGCCAACTTATCTTCATTAATCTTCTTCGCATAAATAGTGATGATAACTTCATCATTCGATTGATACCAATCATCTCTAATTTTAATATTCAAAGGAGCTATCTTATTGATAGTATCAATGTTTGTAGATTTTGGCATTTCTTTCACTTCTTCGTTTTTCTTTGGTTCTTTCTTATTTTCATTATTGTCATCATCATCATCATCTTGTAATTCAACGATTTTAGGTTCAATTTTTGGTTCTGGTTTATCAGTTGATTGTGCGTAGCCGGAGTCATCTTCAACAAGTG
This sequence comes from Candida sanyaensis, assembly GCA_911254575.1. Taxonomy (NCBI): domain Eukaryota; kingdom Fungi; phylum Ascomycota; class Pichiomycetes; order Serinales; family Debaryomycetaceae; genus Candida; species Candida sanyaensis. The sequence goes on from CAJVQF010000153.1 coordinate 29,550, forward strand.
AATCAAAATTTATTTGGTCGTCATCTTCTTCTTCATCGTCAACATTCAATTCCGGATGAGCTTTCAAATCATACTCAGCTTTATTCTTCCACATTTCTAAAGTTGATTCTTTGCAATCATAATCTTTTGCTTTTACAAATTGAGTTAAACTCAATTTAATTTTCTTTTCTTGATAATAAATCAATCCTAATCTAAAATAACATAATCCAATTTCAGATCTTTTGCCTCTTTCAGTAGCAATTGTAAATGCACTTGAGATATCCTTCTTTGCATTATCACCATTCTTTAATTTCTGATAAGCAGTTGATCTTTTCAAAAATGCAGCAAATGCTTTTGGATTTTCTTTGATTGCATTAGAATAACTTTCAATGGCACCCAAGTAATCTTTCGCCTTAATATCTTCGTCTCCTTTTTTAATAAACTGTTCGATTGCCATGATTGATAGACCTGTGTAAGTGATTGGTGGTTATGGAGTGGATAATTTCAAGTGATCATGATTTCTAAATTATTCTTTTTTTTTTTTTTTTTTTCTTTTAGACGTGGGTGTTTCAGAAATTCGTGAAAGTTCTCTATTGCCACATTCTTTTGTTGAAACTTTATTTCTGAATAATTCGAAGCACTACAGATATGGATATAACAAGATTATAATAAATATCCAATGTGATTCAAATTGACTTTAATTGGCAATAATTGCAGTCCAAGTTATAAACCTTGTCGTAATAGGTGCCAGATCTAAGTTATCAACATTAATCTACAGTTCAATTTTCCAGCACAAATAAACACAATGAAGTAATCACATAGCAAACATCATGCATTATTAGATCCTTACGTGGCCTTACCTAAATTAATTATCATTTCATAAGTATTCTAACGACTAAGATAAAATATAGTTGGTTTTTTTTTTTGTTTTTTTGCTACACTACCACTCCAAATAGTTCATTGTTTGTTAGGTATAAATTAGCTGCAAAATAATAAAAAAAAAAAAAAAAAAAAAAATAAAGAAATGGTTTGATTATCAATTTATAAATATTTTTTGAAATTAATAATCAAAAAATCAAGGTTTCCTTTTTTTTCATCTGTTGAATTTCAAATTACTTTTGGTATCTACCTGTTTTATCAATAATGAAATTTATTACTACTATATCCACATTAGGGTTATCTGTGTCTGTTTTAGTCCAAGCAGGTATTGTTCCTGCTGAAGATTACGATACATGTGAAGTAGACACTTTTGACGGTGAATTTGCCTTAGCTGTTAAACAATTGGGTTTTGATTACAATAATGCCAAATTTTTGGATTTGATTTATGAAATGGGCGATGGACAATTGGAACATGGGGCTAGATCAGATCAACTTTATCCAGTTGTGTTATGTAAATATTGTTCACTTTATGATAATTGTGGTGAAAATTGTGGTCAGAATTGTGGTGAAGATGGCCTTGTTAAGTTGAAAGAAACTCCAAAAATTGATAAACGTGATAGTGTTACTATCCCAGATCCGGGATGTGATGAACCTTATTGTAAGGTTTGCAAAGCTGATTTTATTTGGCTGTTTAGTTTATGTGAGGGTATTCTAAGTGATAAAAATTATGCTATTGGTGAAATTGTTTCCAATCATCAATTACAATTTGATGAACTTTCTCAAATTGATGCTTTCCATACAGGTGGATTTTCCATCACTTATCAATATGGAAATTATTTGTTGGCACTTAATCAAAACACAGTTTTCTGGCATTGTAAAGTTAACGATTATGGAGTATTCAAGGTTTATAATAAGAAAATTGCTGCTCAATGTTCTCCTATTCAACTTATTGTTTTACAGGCAAAGAGTTGCAAAAAGAAGTATAATCAGACATCATTTCCAGGTTCATCAGTTTGATTCTGTTATCATAAGAGCATGCTAGTGCACTTATCAAGCTAGCAACCACCACCACCACCACCACCATACTCTCTTGAAGTGTTTCTTTGATATACAGAAGTTATTTATCTAAGTGATTCTGTATTTCTTTTTTTTTTTGTATTTCTACGTCTTAATAAGTATCATGCACTTGATAACAAACCTCTATTTCTACATCAACTTCTAATATTTCAATAGAAAATTCTAAAACTGAATTAAAAAAAATAAATAGGAAACTATATCTAAAACTTAAACTCATCATCCAGTATGAACCACTTTTCATTTTCTTTGGATGGAATGTGAATCAAAGTACTTTTGTGTTTATACTCATGAGAATGAGTTTCAAAACTATTTTCTGATTTCCAATCTTGTTTTTCAGGTAACTTTCCACTATCCCCATCGGATGAAGTTGGTTGATTACTGAAATAAAGGTCATCGCTATCAGACATATCCAAGTAATATCCATGGTTTGTATTTTCTGCAATATCCTCTTCTTTTTTGACATCATCTGATTCACATTCATCTTCACTAACATTAGCACTGGGGAGAACATTGGTTTGTTCTGCGGTAATAATGGCTCTAACGGCTTCAGGTAAAATATCTGGTCTATAAAATCTCAAATCTGCTCTTCCAACAATTAATAACCCATTAATTATAACTTCGAATATACCCCAACAAAAATACATCGCGATTGGAACAGAAGTTGGATCTATCGCTCCATTTGTTTTTGCTTCAAGGACAACAATAAATCGAATCACCGATGCAATGAATAAACATAATGTCGATACTATAACAATCATTAATGAAATATTATGTGTTAAATCACCTCTCTCATTTGATAAACCTTTAACCATTTTATAATAATGATGGGTGGAAGCAATTACTCTTGTAGCATGTCTATGATTGGAATTTCTTTTCATAAAACTTGCTTCTGCTTTTTGAGCAGCACCTTTTTCAACAAAATAAAATGGAGCAAAACTTTCAATCCACCATGGTTGATAAGTATATAATTTTTCATCATTTTCAGTTGGTAACCAGAAACTTAAACCAATTAAACTTGCGGCACTCAATGCATAAGAAATATGCATTGCAGCAAGCCAACGATTCAAGTTGACATAAATCATAAAATCTTTTTTTGATAAAAAGTTCAAACATGGAATAGCAGATGCAACTATACCAATGATTGTTAATATAACAACCAAAACATATTGTACAATCATAGCAACCCAAAAAGATTTTTTTGAACCACCAACAGGATGTCTCCAAGTAAATAATCTTTGTGCAAGAATAAGGTTTGTTGATACCAACATAATTGAAGGAAGTACAAAAATAACACCATTAGCAATACCTTCTTTTGCACAAGTGAGATCATATGCCCAAGAAGCTCTTAAGATAAATGAAACCATTCTTACTAAAGCATTAAATGACCAAAGGGCATTCATTATAAAATAATGTCCTCTTTTCCAATTAATAATAAAAATTACCAAATGTAATAAAGTAAACACTCCAAATATACTAGCAAATAAAATCAGTGGGAAAATATCACTATGAACAGGATATTTACCAAGTATGTTAAGTTGTTTCCCAATTGCATTATGGGCTAATGCTTGTGGTAACCTCTCACCTAAAAGATTTCTTGATCTAACTACCAATACATAAATCCCGGATCCTCTATCTGGATCACCATATACATGAAACATCATTTCTAGAAGTCCTGTTGATGCGGTATATGGGTCATCTCCTGCAATATCAAATGTCATTGTATTTGGTTTAGTGTGTTATTATAGTGGGGTTAACTAAAACAAGAATTGGTAAATTTACGATTGTGGTGGATGCAATTTTATGACTTGTGCGTTTGGGTACTAAAACCGTTTTTAAAGTTGCTTGAATTTGATGCCTCGTCGAAAACAAAACAATAAAAAAAAGAGATTTAGAATAGAAACAACAATTATGGCAGTTTCTTTTATATTTATATATTTCAACCCAGTTGCCTCATCTGGTTACACATTTGAACCATCAAAAATTGAACGGAATGTGAGCTGACCTGTCCTTTTTAAAAGACTCAGTTTATATTGGTGATCTATTCAAATTTTGGTAACAGCGAAAAAGAAAAAAATAAAAAATATAATATTCCTGCGATATTGAAGAATTTCCTAAATAGGAAATAGGTCTTATGTGTATGAGAAATCAGAAATTTAATCAGGGTGCTTCAGTTACAATTAAAGACAATAGAGAGTCTAAACAAGATCATATTTCATGCATTAACAACTAATTTTATATATTTACATATACCAAAAAAAAAAAAAGGGGGGGCAGTATGCTAAAAGAGTAAATATAAAGTGCTTACTAAACTAGGTCCCATTGAATATGTCAACCAAAACACAATGTTACCATGAACACGACTGCTAAATTTTGTAGTTACTGCCAATGGAATTTGAATTAACATTGTTAAGAATAAGTATCCTCGTATTTTACCAAATAGAATATACATGACCAATTCATGAAATATAGCGGATAATAAAAGAGTAAGCATAGTACTTTGCTTTTTTGAAAAACCAAAACGATTAATGGAGGAATTGTAAACATGACGACGGAGAAATCGATGCACAACTGTATTCCATTTCCTTGAATAATCCATATAATTTATACTCGACCACCAACTATCATAAAAATGACGATCACCAAATCTACTTAATTCAGCAATTCCATTAAGGATTTCATTCCAAATTAAAATAAATGAAAGTAAATACTGTTTACCCAATGGTAATATAATATGAGAAAGAACTAATAGGTATTTTGGTAATCTTTCCTTTATGGGTAATGTGGTATATTGGGCAACTTCTTGCATCACAGGAAGGAAATCATATTCACTAACAATAATCATAGAGAATATCAATGCAAATGTTCCACAAACTTTTCGTAATACATAAATCCATCTGATATTTAAAGTTCTTGGAAAATTTAAAGTATAGACTAATGTAGGAAACATGGAATAGTTAAAATAATCGTGAAAGTTCAAATTATTGGGGAATAAAATAACCCCTTCATTTTGCAAAACATGAATGGATTTATTTATATCACTTCCTTGGAAAACATGATGATTATTATGGTCACGATGATGATTATGGTGATGATAATGATGTTTGATATCTGTTGTTCCATTGGACTGGAATTCCAATTCATGTTTGGCAAACCATAAACTTTGTTTCAAGATATCCACGTGATCTTCCGAGGATTGACCTTCCGTATTTGAAATGGATTTAAGACTAGCTTCGGATGATATTCCTTCATGATAAACTTCCCAAAGATAACCATTATAATGACTATATGAATACATTTTCATTAAAAAAACCAAACAATGTAAAATCAAAAAAATTCTCGGGAGCCAAGAGAGATCCATAACTGATTCCAGTGGAATTATTATCCAAAAACTTAAAAGGATAAATTATAAAAAGACAGGATAAACCATCCAATTTTATTCCATGATAAAATTCCATTTTTACAAGCAAGTTGCAAAATGCATGGAAAATATGATGACATATACATACAAAGATCCACTATTCCAACTTTAAATAAATCCCTTCGAAACATTCCAATAACAATCCATTCAGATAACGGTTTGAATTTACCAAAATATATATCCACCATTGTAGACAAAATATAAAGTCCAATAATAACCCAGAAAATAGTATATACACCAAAATAATCACTTTTGTAAAAACTTTCGGATTCAAGAATACTAGAGATATTCAGTTTGAAACGAATATCATTAAATCCTGACAAAAACTTGACATCTTGAGAAGTATGAAGATAATGGTTTCTTAATATATCTTCACGTTTGTTTACTTTTGATTTTAAGCTTTGGATATTGGGAATTAGCATTGGATCATTGATATCATTATTAATTTCTTGAAACGACTCTCGAGATGATGTTTTTTGAAGTTTCTTCTTCTTCTTTTCTCTTGAATATAAATCAGAATCATATTTTTGAACAGATTTCGCTTCATTAATAGAAGAGAATGAGGAATCAATTTCAATCAAATCTTCTTGAAATGATAAAATAGATTTTCGATCATCATCATCGATTTCAATAACCATTCCTGCTAACTGATCGTTCGACATTTCCCAATAATGAAACAAATATATAGAATACCCCTTGGATTATTAAGTTGGGGATTGAATAATCAAAGGACAGTGAAAAAAAAAAAAAATATGAAAAAAAGTGTTTTGAAAAACTCGTAGAATTCTTTTATTAATCAGTCATATCAAGGATGGGGGGGTGTGAATGTACAGTACATCAAAGCGGGAATTAATGCAAATGGTTTCCCGGCCTGTACCGAAACGTTGCATGACTTAAGTTTAGGAATGCTATCAACAAATCTTCTTTTAAGTAAAAGTTTTGAATTTATTCACAGGGTGCAATGGATATATACAACATTATGTAGATATATCTTTGGTGGGGAGAGAATTGCCTAGTTTATATAAATTCGATAATTATTTGTTGTTATCTACAATTTTCCTTTATAATAATATGCGAATAATTCCTTCTCTTATCCCCCCCCCCCCTTCTACCCCCACCACCAATGGCTTGGGTGCGCAAAATCTGAACAGGAAAAAAAAAGAAATACCTACAAAATGAGTCGATCCGATTGGTTACGATGCTGCAAAAAGTTTAAGGAAAATAAAATATCCGGCGATCATCCGTAAATTGCAACAAATTTTATCTCTATATTGCTTTTGCTTAAAAAAAAAAAAAAAAATAGTAAATACTTGACTTCAAGCTCTAAAAAACTAAGTAAAGTGTACATATAATACTTGGTCCACTAATAAATCCAACCCAGCAGATCACGTTTCCTAAAACTTTTCTTCCTCTCATGAATTTACTTCTGGCCATGAAAATCAATGGAATTTGTGACATTTGGAATAATAACAAGTAACCTCTTAATTTACCAAAAATTACATACATAGCTAACTCATGGACCAAACTAGATAATAAAAATGTAATGAGAGCAGCTTGTGGTCTACTCACATTCAATGCACTAATACTGGAATGATAAACATGTCTAAGAAGAAATTTATGTACCACAATATTCCATTGGTTTGCAAACTCTGAGAAATCAACACATGACCACCATGGACCATAAAAGTCACGATCAGCATATCTTGATAATTCACCAATAGCATTCAAAATTTCATTCCAAATTAGGAAAAAGGTGAGCATATATTCCATAAAGAAAGGTGGAATCATATCAATTAAAATCAAAAAATATTGAATTACTCTTTCATGGGTGGGTAAAGTTCGTGCATGAGCACATCTTAAAACCACTGGAAGTAACAGATTTTCAGCTATTGTAATCATCAAAAAGAAAATACCGAAAATACCACAGATTTTGCCAAAGGTATATCTCCATTTAATTCTTTTTGTTCTAGGAAAATTTATGGTGTAAACCAAGGTTGGATACATACTATATTCAAAGAAATTATGAAGGGTTAAATTTTGAGGAAATTTGATGATACCTTGTTCTTGCAATTCATGGAATGGAACATCAACTCGAGTAACATCAAATTCATGATGGGTATCATTATTGGTTGTAGCATTACTCTGAAATTCTAATTCATATTTAGTAAAGGCAATGCTCTCTTTAAGGGATTTAATGGTTTCGTCCTTTTCATGTCCATCGGGTAATACGGCTTCACCTTCTGTTAATTTTTCAAGATACTCTTCTGCAAATAACCCTTCGTTATAGACTTCCCAAAGATAACCATTGTAATAAGCATAGGAATGCATCTTCATTATAAATACCAAACTATGCAAAACCAAAAAAATTCTAGCAATCCATGGGAGGTTGAGACCATGTTCCAGCGCAAGCCAAATCCAAAAGAATAAGTAAACAAAATCGTAAGCCGCTTGCGCATACCAACCAAATCTCCTCCAAGTGACATATCCCTTTTTACATGCCCACTGCAAATCGAAGGCTAAGAAACTGGTAGCATACATAAGGGCATCAACTAAAGCAACTTTAAAAATATCTTTACGTAATAACTTAACCACGGTCCAATTGTAAAATGGAATAGTATTTTCGAGGTAAGCATGGACCAAGGAATTTAAAACAACAAAAGCGGTAGACAAATAAAATAAAATATAGAAACCAAAATAATCGGTATTATAAAAGTCATCTGATTCAAAAATTGAAGCTGATTTTTCCTTAAAAGAAATATCATTAAATCTAGACAAATATCTTGTTGGATCTGATTTATGTTTTTTATCAACTTGTCTTTTTCTTTTAAGCAAAATTTTCTCTCTTTTGGAAACATAACCAATGACACCATCTAAAGTAACAGTTGAATCTGCAGTATCCTTGCGCTTTTTTGGTTTTCTTGAACGTAATTCTCCATTCTCCTGAACACTGTTGGTTTCAGACAGGATGGATTCATCTAATAGTTGGGAATCACTTGGGGTCGTATCTGTTAATTCTATTTTAGAAGCGTCAGTTGATTCAATTTTGGAACTGTCTGATAATTCGGTTTTTGATGAGTCTTCTTCTGATGAGGATGTATTGTACTCATTATCAAGTGCCAATAATTTTCTATGACCCTGTTTGTCAATTAATGAGTCCAATTTCTTATGAGTTTTGGATCTACCCATTATTCAAAAACTAGGTTGTAAAAATAAAATAAGAATCAATTATTGGGTGGGTTTTAAACCAAACAAAAAAAAGAATTGGAAATGGTGGTTGCAAAGAATTGTAATCACTGATAACCTCTCTATTATTGCACTGATAGAAAGAAAGAAAGAAAAAAAAAAAGGAGTGTATTGCCTAAAAATTTAAGAAAACAAAAAGATAGGCAAATTAATTCTTCAATGTGGGTGGGATGAGTCTAAATTGAGAATTTAAATGCAAAGACAGATGTAATCAATATATTGTAACTGGGACTTTCCAAACAAAATGAGGATTTTCTTTTCTTTTCAATAAGATTGCTCTTGATAATTTTTCACTTTAAGGGAAAACAGATATGAATATGGAATGAAGGAGGGATTGGGGAAGTAATTTATATGTCCATGGAAATTTTTGAGGAGGAGGAAGATGATGTAATTACGTTGAGTTTAGTAATTCACTTTCCCAAAAAAAAAAAAAAAAAAATATGATAGCAAGAGTACGGAATTAATGGGAATGAGTTTTTGTGTGGAGTCGTAGGAATTGACTGAATAATTTTTTTTTTTTTTCTTTTAAAACGCTTTTCTTTTTTATTGCAAGTTTGTTTTAAATTCTACAGAATTTATTCAAATTAGTCGGAAGGAATGATCAATTACATGAGAAACCTCTATCCTTTTATATGCTAACGGATTACGACCGTAACAAACGACCGTTCAATGCAGACAGAACACAATGACTATCGCCTCATTACATAAGCTGATAGTTGCAGATTACACAAACTCCCACAAAGTCTACATTTATTTCAATTGAATTGCGAACTCTCCAGAGTTCCACTAAAATCCCTTTGATCACATCTAAATTCAAAATCGTGTCGTATCAGCAAAAGATTTGTCTTTTTCTTTTCTTTTCTTTTCTTTTCTTTTCTTTTTTTTTATTTTATTTTTTACATTACTATATACATGGTATTATTCCTATTTATAGACTCTTTCAAAAGGTCTAGTATCGTTGAAACAAGAATTCCACACGGTATCAACGACTTTCTCGGCTTCTTCTGGAGACTTACATAATGGATTGCTTGAAACTGACAAAACAGCTCTTCTTCTTATACAACTCTGGAACTTTTTCCCAAAATCTCCGAATCCTGTTTTTTTAATTTCTTGCCATATTCTGCATTCTCCACTAAGCATGGAGGCTCTGATTTCCGTACAGGCATGATGTCTTAAATTGTTCAAATCAATATCAAATTTTAAATAATCATAAACATGTACTAATTCATGGGTCAATATATCTTCCAATTGCCATTTACTTCTAATCCAGTTAGCACATAACAATATTCCTTCGTTTGGACTAAAACCTCCACCTTTTGTGAAATCACATACATCACATGTTATGTTTTCCTTTGTTACTACTGGTTGTTTATTTTTCGTGACTTTTTTGATTTCATCCATCATAAATAATACTGATGGAGAATATGATAACATCCAGTTCTTGTATTCATTACATTGTTGACATTTCTCTTCTAAATTTCTATTCTGGAAATCAAATTCATATTGTACTTTCTCTTGATCTGATAATCCCAATCTTGTTTGATACTGAAGTGTCCTTCTCCACCATTCAAATCCATTTAAACTAGATTTCGGAGATAATTCTAATTTAGGTTCTGATTCTTCTGGTGTGGCCATTGTTTTATCAAAAAACTTGTATCAGTCACAGATGTATGTGTTGCCTATTAACTTACTGACAATAAATTTTTCTACATTTTTTTTTTTTTTCTTCGGCTTCATTGAGAGAAGCTACTGAAAAAATCAGAAAATTTGCTTTACGCACGACTTGGGGTAATGGTCTCCAATATGAATTGATTCATTTATTCGTTAAATCAGGAGGTGATGTCAATGAAGACTAACGACTATACAAAAGTTTTGGTTGTCGGGTTGGGTTCGATTGTTGGAGTATTTCGTATAGGATGAAATTTTCAATGAAATTTCGTCTTAAAATTCTAAGAAATTTTATGTAGTAACAAAAAAAATTGATGATGGATAAACTAATTCTACATCACCCCAATTAATTGATAATCTAATCAAACAAGACTTTGTTAATTTATACTGTAACCTTCTCAATCACCATCTATACTTAAGTTAATCGTTTGAGGTCTTTTGCAGCTCCTATAAAAATATCATAATTGCACGACCAACTTCCCCCATGGTAACTTCAAGTGAGCGCCGCATCGTTTTACTATTACAGTTAAAATAGGCGATGATTAGAGATTATTATTTTTATTTGATAGCAAAGATCTCTCTCCTCCAATTATATGTAGGAATTTTTTTTAGTGGTTATTTTTTTCTTGACTTCGGTTACAATAAATTTGAAAAATTTTTATTTTTTTTTTGTTTTCTTGATTAGAAACTCAGACTATAAAAGAAAACTTGAAAAAATTTTTTTTTTCATTGCTATCGACATCTCTTATTCTTCTTTTTCTTTCTTCTTTCTTCTCTTCATCAATTGAATTCTAGTAAAACAATAATGTCTCAAGAATTAACTCACCCAGCCATTAAAGATGGATGGTTTGCTGAAATCTCCGATACCATGTGGCCAGGTCAAGCCATGTCTTTGAAAGTTGAAAAGTTCTCCACGTTGAAAAATCCAAATACCAAGATGTCTTGGTTTTCAAATCCACTACTTATGGTAATGTTTTGGTTTTGGACAACTGTATCCAAGTTACTGAACGTGATGAATTTTCTTATCAAGAAATGATCACTCATTTGGCCATGAACTCTCACCCAAACCCAAAGAAAGCTCTTGTTATTGGTGGTGGTGATGGTGGTGTTTTGAGAGAAATCTTGAAACATGAATCAATTGAAGAAGCTTGGCTTTGTGACATTGATGAAACTGTCATTGAAGTTTCTAAAAAATACTTGCCAGAAATGTCCAAGTCTTATGCTGATCCAAGAACCAAGGTTCATATTGGTGATGGTTTCAAATTCTTGGCCGAATACAAAAATCAATTCGATGTTATTATCACCGATTCTTCTGATCCAGAAGGTCCAGCTGAATCTCTTTCCAAAACCATACTTTCAATTGTTGAAAGATGCTTTGACTGAAAAGGGTGTTATTACTACTCAAGCTGAAAACATGTGGATCCATATGGATATCATTTCCAAATTGAAGAAAGATTGTAGAGAAATCTTCCCAGTTGCTGAATATGCTTACACCATGATCCCAACTTATCCATCTGGTTCTATTGGTTTTATGGTTTGTTCTAAGGATGCCAATGCTGATGTTTCTAAACCAATCAGATTTGATTGGAGTGACGAATTCGTTGCTAAAAACTTGAAATACTACAACAAAAAAATCCACGAAGCCTCCTTTGTCTTGCCAACCTGGGCTGACCAAGTCTTAAACAAGAAAGATTGACATCATTAAATCATTATTAGTAAGATATTTATTTTTACTTATTTTTATGATTTTTAATGATTAATGACTTTTCTTTTCTTGTGTGGGACTATTTTAGGTTAGTAGTATAAAATTTTTTTTTATTTTTTTTATTTTTTTTTTTAAAATCTTTTTTTTTTTTGCAATAATTAAGTGATTGTTTGTACACATATAGCTTTTCACGGGGTAAATAAAACAACTTATTATCATGCATTACAGATACTGTACATCTTTGAAGTTTTTCAAAAAATAAAAAAAAAAACTGAGCCCCACGGTTATTCCGGCGGAATAACCTTTTCGTATCTGTATCTTGACGCGACAAGAAAAAGAAATTTTTCTTTCAAGAGATGAGGATGACATGGTTCCTGATGGGTCCTAATTTTTTTTTTTTTTCTTGGAATGTTTAAATAACGGTTCAGGTTAACCATATTTTTATATTTTGCAATCACTGAACTTTTTCTTTTCTTTTCTTTTTTTGGCTTCTTCTAATCCAAATAATTGACTTGAACAGATAATCATCATGGCCCAATTTGAATGTACTGAACATATGGAAAATTTCCTTAGGGAATTACCAAAATGTGAACATCATGTTCATTTAGAAGGAACTTTAGAACCATCTTTGTTATTTAAACTTGCTGAAAGAAACAATATTACCTTACCAGAATCTTTCCCTAAAACTGTTGAAGAATGTAATGATAGATACAATAGATTTGCTGATTTACAAGATTTTTGGATCATTATTATATTGGTATGGGTGTTTTGATCACTGAAGATGATTTTTATGATTTGGCTATGGATTATTTTACCAAAGCTCATGCTGATGGATGTCATCATTCTGAAGTTTTCTTTGATCCTCAAGGTCATGTTGAAAGAAGTATTGGTATTGATATTGTTGTACAAGGTTTTGATCGTGCTTGTAAAGAAGCAAATGCTAAATTTGGTACTACTAATAAATTAATCATGTGTCTTTTAAGACATTTACCTGCTGAAAATGGTTTAGAAACCATTCATTCAGCTTCACAATATTATAAAGATGGTATTATTCATGGATTAGGATTAGATTCTAGTGAAAAACCATTCCCACCAGAATTATTCACTGAATGTTATTCTCATATCAAGGAAAATTTCCCAGAAATTGGATTAACTGCACATGCTGGTGAAGAAGGTGATCATACATTTGTCACCAATTCATTAGATTTATTGAACGTTTCAAGAATTGATCATGGTGTTAATTCTCATCAAAGTGAAGAATTAATGAAAAGATTAGCAGAACAAGAAACTTTACTTTCTTTATGTCCATTATCAAATGTTAAATTACAAGTTGTTAAAGATGTTAAAGAATTACCGATTGATAAATTTTTAGAAATGAATGTTCCATTTTCTATCAATTCCGATGATCCAGCATATTTTGGAGGTTATATTTTGGATAATTACAAGATTGTCCATACAAGATTTGGATTCACCATGGAACAATGGAAAATCATTGCCATTAATGGAATCAAGGGATCATGGTGTGATGATACTAGAAAACAAGAATTATATGATTTGGTTGAAGTTGTATACAACAAGTATAATAGCAAGGCTTAGAAGGGAAAAACTGTATATAGAGATATAGCATAATTAACAGACAAGACAGAAATTAAAACTTTTGAATAAAACTTTTCTGATCTACTTTTTTTTTTTTTGAGATTTCTGATATAATCCAGATTACACATTAATAAATTAGTTACGAGAATCGAATTGGGGAAACCTGGCTGAGTAATAAGCATTTCCTATTCTCAAACCTTTCTTTGTACTATTTATTTTATACGCTTGCATTTGTACATTTTTAATCTGTGGGTTTTGTTTTCCGTCCCCCCAACAATTCTAGCATGAGGCTGAGTGGTGCACATGCGGCAATATAATAAATGAAGAGCGGAATAATCTATTTCCGTATTGATTCCAAGGATCAGAAATTTTAAAATTCGTAAATTTCAATTTTGAAATTTTGAACAAGAATTATTATTCCTTGGCTCAATAATAATTATAATAATAATAGTATTTATTATGCAGACAAAACCTGTTCTTAAATAATATATTAGTCTTACTCGCTTGATTTTAATTGGGAAGGTACTAAAATAGAGAAATGGCTTATGTTACCTGTTTGGATCAAAACGCATCACAATTATATGCATGCAGTTTACATAAAAAAATATGATGTAAGCAGTTTTGCGTACTACTCCAACATGATGTAAAAGCTAAGTGGGTTAATTTAGAGGCTGAGTCTGTGTAAAATATACTGTACATCTCTTCTCTTTCTGTCTCCGATCCCCCCAAAATTTTCACGCAATCCAATTAAATTAACTAATTATGACTGAATCAGGAAAACCACGTCATGAATCCAAATTATACCAACAAAACTTACGAGTAGGACAAAATTAACCATTTGAAAAAGTTTTTACAAAAACAAACCAGCAGTTCAGAGTCGATGTATATATAGACATATATAGAAGACCTTGGCGGAAACCAATTACTAGGAATTTTATTTAAACAATTGGCTAACATAACTCGCTTGAACAATTTATTATTATTATTATTA
>CAJVQF010000154.1:0-43493 GCA_911254575.1 Candida sanyaensis
TTTGAAGAAGTATCTGCAAGTGATTCTGATGCTTTTGAGGATAACAATGATGATGATGTTGTTGATGAACTGTTTGATATCAGATTATCACAAGAAACTGCGGATAAGATGAATATAAAATATGCTAGTCAAATACCTACAAGAATTCCACATTTTGTTTCACCCACAAGAAACAGATCAGGTACACGATCAAAATCAATACCAACCATTCAAGAAATTGATTCTGAAGATGATGATATAGATGATGGTAATGATGAACTTGATGATAAAATCGATGATATTGAAGAGATTACATTCCCTAATTTAAATACCGTTGATGATCCAATTGAAGTTGATGACGAAGATATTGACAATGATAAGGAAGTGCAAAGAGGGGATCAACAAGAGGATGATGAAGACGAGGAAGAAGAAAGAAAGGAGAAGGAGAAGAAAGAGAATATGCAGAAGGATAGTAATGAAATTATCATGGATGATTATATGACACAACTCAATCAGGAAAGAGAAATTGTTGATTTCATTGAATTATCAGATGATGAGGAAGATGAAGATGATGATCATCGTCTGTCTCTTGAAAAACCTGTTGCACCAATTGTGCCTCTGGCTCTGGAGTCTATTTCGACGGTAGCAAAGAAATCAGCATCCAATGAAAGGAATGGAGTTCCAATTGATGAAGATATTATTGAGATTTCTGATAGTGATGGTTTTCCGATGATGATGATGATTTAGTTGATTATTTCAGAGATCAAAGAATACCTCCTGGTTCTGAACCATTTATTGATGATGTTTATAAAGTGTTGAATAATACTTTTAAATTGAAAGAATTCCGGTCAAATCAATTAGAAGCTATTACTGCAACATTACAAGGTAAAGATGTATTTGTCCTTATGCCAACTGGAGGTGGTAAATCCTTATGTTATCAATTACCGGCATTGGTTAATAGTGGTAAAACTAGTGGAACTACGGTGGTGATTTCTCCATTAATTTCTTTGATGCAAGATCAAGTGCAACATTTACAAACCAAAGGAATTAAAGCAGGTATGATTAGTGCTCATAGTGCCAAAGGAGATAATAAACATACAACAAATTTATTTAGAGATGGATTTCTTGATATTGTATATTTATCACCAGAAAAGGCTAATAGATCAGCACATACTCAAAGAATTATTGCTAAATTATATAAAAATGATCAGTTAGCCAGGGTAGTTATTGATGAAGCTCATTGTTTAAGTTCATGGGGTCATGATTTCCGACCTGATTATCAAGGGTTGAAATTTTTTAAAGAAGAATTTCCTAGTGTTCCAATTATGGCATTAACAGCTACAGCAAATGAAAAAGTTCGAGAAGATATTTTACATAATTTGAATATGGATGATCCGATTTTTTTAAAGCAAAGTTTTAATAGAACAAATTTATTTTATGAGATTAGACTTAAACATCGTGATTTTTTAAATGAAATTAAGGATTATATTATGAATAAATATGCTAACCAAACGGGTATTATATATTGTCATTCAAAACAATCATGTGAACAAACGAGTGCAAGATTAAATGAATATGGATTAAGAACATCATTTTATCATGCAGGCATGAGTACTGAAGATAGATATAAGATTCAAACTAATTGGCAAAATAATAAAATTCAAGTGATTTGTGCAACTATTGCATTTGGGATGGGGATTGATAAACCAGATGTAAGATTTGTTATTCATTTATTTCTTCCTCGATCATTAGAAGGATATTATCAAGAAACTGGACGTGCAGGTAGAGATGGGAATCATTCTGAATGTATTATGTATTATACACCTCGAGATGCAAGAACATTAAGAACATTAATTCAAGGAGATCAAGAATTTACTGAAGAAGTTAAAGAAGGTCATTTAGAAAAATTAACACAAGTGGTACAATATTGTGAAAATAATATTGATTGTCGAAGACAACAAGTTTTACAATATTTTAATGAAAGTTTTAATCCTATTGATTGTAATAAACAATGTGATAATTGTTTAAATTTTAATCAAGGGGAAATTATTGAAAAAGATTGTACTGAATATGCTAGAGATATTCTTAATCTTGTTAAATCTATTCAAAATGATAAAGTTACAGTAATACATTGTCAAGATGTATTTAGAGGGATGAAATATAAAAAAATTGTTAATCATCATCATGATGAAAATGAATATCATGGAAAGGGTAAATCATTGGATAAGACTTTAGTTGAAAGAATTTTTTTTAGTTTGATTAATGAAGGATATTTAATGGAATATATTGTAAGAATGAAAAAATCTAAATTTGGTACAACATATGTTAAAGTTGGTAAAAATTGGAATTTAAAAAATAAAAAAATTATGATTAAATTTAATGTTAAACCCAAGACTAATACTACTAATGGTGGTAATGGTGATAAAAAATATGCACCTAAAGAAAAAAGATCTGGAACAACAACCTCAACAACAACAACAACCTCTACATCTAATAGTACTACTGTTATTTCACCATATTTCAATGGTCGTACTACTCAAACTAATACAAGAGGTGGTGGTAATGGTGGTTCAAGTAGAAAAAGAACAAGTAGTCAAAGAACTCAAAGATCACAAGGAGGGAATAAAAGAAGAAAAACTAATTCTAAAAGAACAAGTCAATCAACATCAGCTAAAACTAGAAAAGCGACTTCAGCTATGCCTTTATAGAATTTTTTTTTTTTTTTAATAAACTAATATTTATTTTATTTGCAACGTACCTGATACTGTACACATATAATTATATCTTGTAGTATTAATAATTGATTTTATTATAAATTTATAGTATATTTGATAAATGGAAGCAAAAAAAAAATTTCGCAGTTACCACTTACTACACTACACTTTAGATTAAAAATCTGATTTATTACGAAAGTCACGTAAAATTATCTTATAAAAAAAACGGGTTGTAGTGGTTTTTTTTTTTTTATTTTTCCTTTATCAAAAACCAAATCAATAATAATACATCATTATCATCATCATCATCATCGATATTAATAATAATAATAATAATAATAATAGTTATATCATATCAGTATGAGTTTAGGATCAAATTCAAATTCAAATTCAACTAAATCACATCCATTTCAAAAACGATTATTAAAAGAATATCAAGGATTAATTAAAAGTATAAATAATAATGAATTAAAAGGAATTAAATTAATTAATAATGATGATTATTTAATTAATTTTATATTTCAAATTAAAATAATTTCAAATTTTAAAAATAAATTAATTTATCCTGATGATGAATTATATTATTTAAATATTAAAATAACTGATAATTATCCTGTTGATTCACCTCAAGTTAAATTCATTATTTATGAACAACCTGATGAAAAAGAAAAAGAAAAACAAGAATCTACTCCTTCCACATCATCATCATCTACAACAAAGAATGAACCAGGTAGTAAAGAGAATCCAATTGATTTAGACTCATCCTCTTCAAGCACATCCACATCATCAACAACAATAACTAAAGTATCAAAAGGTAAATCAGTGATTCCATATCATCCACATATATATAGTAATGGACATATATGTTTAAATTTATTAGGTGATGATTGGACACCAGCATGTTCAATTGAATCAATATTATTAAGTATTCAAAGTATGTTAACAACAAATGATAAACGAGAAAGACCACCTGATGATAAATCTTATATTCGTCATGCTCCTTTAAATCCTAAAAATTCAAGATTTGTTTATCATGATGATTCTGTTTAATACATAAGTCTGTTTGGTGTTGATGATAATTGTTAATGGTGTTTTTGGATTAAAGGAAGTATCTTGAAATTGATTTTTTGATTTTTATATACAGTATGTATTAAGTAAATTAAAGATAACTAAATAGAATTATGTAATCATGTTTTGATACCAAGTGTACATTTTATTATTTTTGTAGATAATGCAGTTAAATATGTGTATATAAAAAAAGAGAATACAGGACAGGATCAGGGAACTAAAAGAATACAGGATAAGATTAGGGAGCTAAAAAGAATACAGTACAGGATTACAGGACTAAAAAGAATAAAAAAAATATAGTCGTGCATGAAATCACATGATCCAGGTCATGATATTTTCAATGTAGAGTACAAAACTTTTGTATACATGGAAAAGTACAGTAGAGTCAAGATGGCTGTATCATAAGAGTAACAAACTAAAAATTTCATAAATAAAAAAAAAAGGACAGCAAAACCAAAAGGAAACCGTTATGGTACAATACCTCCGAGCCGTATATTACTGTACATGTACATGTACAAGTACACTGAATTGTACAAAATAAATTACTGTAGCAATGACGTCAATAATATATTTCTTGAATATACACGCCCTTTTAAAGCATTGATCATCATCATCATCATCGATTTCGGAGTTTTTTTTAAAAACAAAAATCTTATGATTGGCTTTTTTTTGTTTTACTTTTCGAGAAACAAAAAGAAATGAAAATGAAAATGAAAATGAAAAATTTTGTAACATTAACAAGACTAATAATAAAACCAAGACCAGAAATGAAGATTAATTTAGTTGAATTTAGTTGAGTTGAGCCTAGCTTAGCTGAGGGAAGGAAAGAAGTGTAAGTTCATAAAGTATAGAAATGAATATTTACACAAATTCATATTAATTACAACATAATGCATTTACACAGTACATCAATTTTAAACAGTGTATCATTTTACATTCTCATTAAAGCCTTTCTTTAGTAATCAAATAAACAAAAAAAAAAAACTAAAGATGAAAAAAAAAAATTTTCCTTATCAAACATCGGTCATCCTATTAAATGTTGAACAAAAAATAAAAAAAAATGAAAAATTTAAAACTCCGAAGCTACAAAAATAAATCAAGAAAGTACAATACCGATATTCGATATTTGCAATTTAGTATAGTAAAAGAGAGATGAGTTTCTTGGTCTATATTTTAATTGTTCCCCTCTTTTTCGTTGGAATTCATTTTTTTTTTTTTTGGGATGAGGATGGAGATGAGGAGGGGTAAAGAAACAAGCAGGGAAGTTGATTTTCTTTTTTTTTTTTTTTTTTTGTTGGAAATTTTTCCAAATCACCGGGTTAACTACACAACAAAAGACAATAGAATGTACATATGATCCCCCTCTTTTATTTAAGGTTTAATTCCAATGAATTTGGGAGGGGGGGTACCCTTACTCTTCTCGTTAATCTTTTTTTTCATAATTCAAAAGTTTTCCATTTTAAAAAAAAGCAATGAAGATTTTTATTGTTACAAATTAATATAATAACCGACAATAGGAGAAAAAAAAAAAATTTTGATCAGAGATTCTTTTTTAAAAATAAACAACGAAAAAAAAAAAAAAAAAAAGTTAATCCGAGAAATGGAAAATTGTTATTTTTTTTTTTTCATTCGGTTTTTCAATGTGACAAACTGCACGACTTCTATTATCTCACTTTCTTTTTTTTTTTTTTTCAATGATTTCTGAATTAATTAAATTCTTTTGGCATTTGAGGGAATTTCATTTTTATTGAATTAAATGAATCACAAAGTTTACCCTCTTTCAAATCTTGTTCTTCTTCTGTCTTTTTTAATTAACCAACAAATTTTTATACATACAATTATAATTAATTTAATTATTCTCGCAACAATAATTAAATTCTCGCAATGATTAAATTGGGTGATATTCTGATTGGATGATGTAATTTACAAGTTAGAATGAATTGTAATTTACATGAAATATTGAACATTTAATGATTATTCTTAAGTTTGAAGTTAAATAGAAAAAAAAAAAAAAAAAGGTTGAGAAATATATATTCAATTTGTGTTATTAATGATTAAAAATTTATACATTAGGTTACAATCTTGCATACAGGAATATATAACAAAACCATTAAGAAAATAAAAAGAAAAATTTTTCATTCTTTATGATTCAATTTCTTATTTATGATTCAATTTCTTATTTATGATTCTTGTTTATGTTTGTTATAAATTAACATCAACTTGACCTTTGGAATTAAAACCCAAAATTTTCAAAACTTGATTATGAAAAAAAGAATTTTGGTATTTCATATAATTCTTTATAATAAAAATTTTCTTTCTTTCTCTTTTTCTCTTTTCTATTCTGTAAAAGTCATTAACTACTTTAATTACATTCCATTTAAGATAACCACATCTATATTATCATCTTTTTTAAAATTTTAGTTTTTAATTTTTAATTTTTTTTTTGGTTCATTTGAAATTTTCCTTGTCTTCCATTGATATCTTCTTAGAACTACGAAAAACCTGCACTAATAATCGAAAAAGGGGTCAATTTATCTAACAAAGAGATTAGTAAATTATTATTATCAATTAATTCAAGATAAATATTCAATATAATTTTTAAATCATTTATATATATATATATAAATAACTCCATTGACATTTTTTTTTTTTTTTTTTTAAGATTTTAGAAAGAAATTAATTATTTGAGTATTTTCAAATTGCTATATTTCCATTGAAAATTTTAATCCCCCTCCTCCTAACAAACGTGTTTGAGTGACAAAGTGCCATTCATATCCAACAAAAAAAACAATTCCAAAATTTATCACTGAGTACACTACCTGCACCACTTATTTCTACTCCTACTCCTCCCCTTCTTCCATCCAATTTAGTGTCCTTATTATTTATTCAGTATATTCATTAAAAAAAAAAAACAAATTTCGCAAATAACAACTGGAAATTTTTCACTTTTCATTTTTATTTTCTTTTTCTTTTTTTTAATTATTTATTACTTTCATATAACTACAATTATATTTATTCAAATTCAAATTCCAATTCCAATTCCAATTCCAATTCCATTTTATATATATTTATTACAATGTCAATTGAATCAACAAAAGAAGTTCAAATCAATCAAGAACAAACCTTAGGTTCAGAATCAGAATCCCTAATCAAGCAAGAACCAGAACAAAAACAAAAACAATCAGTTCAAGAGCAATTGAACAAGAGAACCACAAGAGAATCCTGAACAACAACAACAACAATCAGAACAACAATCAACTACTCAATTGGTTCCTCCTCATCCTAGTGAACAAGCTTGTGATTCATGTCGAAAGCGTAAATTAAAATGTTCAAAAGAGTACCCACGTTGCACAAAATGTATTCAACATAATTGGTGTTGCTCGTATAGTCCAAGAACTATAAGATCACCATTAACAAGAGCTCATTTAACTGAAGTTGAAAATAGAGTAGTTCAATTGGAATCTATTTTAACTTATTTACTACCTTCAAATATTGATATTGATAATTTGATTAAAAATAAGACATTATTAGAACCAATTAAACAAAAATTTAATTCCAACTGCAATAGCAATAGCAATAATAATTGCAATAATAATAATAATAATACTATTGATAATAATGTATCTTTAGAAAAGGGGAATAATAATAATAATAATAATAACATGAGTATTAATATTAATATTAATGATGGTCAAAGTCCTTTACAATCTTATAATTCTTCAGTGGCTCATTCTCCAATAGATACAATCACTTATCCATTACGTCAATCAAAATCTAACCCTTTAGATGATTATTTTTCTAAAAATAAATTAAAACAAGAAATCCTTGATGAATTTTTCTTAAATAGAATTATTGATACAACAAATGATAATTTTTCATTTAATCATAATTCATCATCTTCACTTAATAGTACTAGTATGAATTCAACTTTAACTTCACCTACTTCATTAATGAGTTTAAATTCTTATGATGATTCAAATAGTTCAATTAATGATGTAATTGATTTAACTGAACCACTGTTGAAAAAATTAAAATTAGAAGCTGAACAATTTACAAATAGTACGACTTCATCATCATCATCATCAATATCTACTACTACTAATAATAATGGTGGTCTTAATCAATTGGGTTTATTTAATGATGCTACATTAGATATTATTTTTGATGGAGTTGTTGATGAATCAATTAATGTTTAAACAAGAAAACAAAAAAAAAAAAAATCTTATCTTTATCTTAACTATTCTGTTTGATTTTTATTATTACTTTTACTTTTACTATTACTATTACTATTTTGTTTTTTTTTTAAAGTGTGTTGTGTATGTCTGAAATTTTTTTTTTTTTTTTTTTTTTTTGGAAATTTTTTATTTAGTTTGTCTTTTAATGTATGTTCTAATTTTTTTTAAAAGAAAAAGAAAATCAAATTATTCCCGGTTTTTCCATTTAATTAAATCAACCACCTTATGTACACATGGTCTAACCCCCGGGAGAAGAATCGATTAAAAAAAAAAAAAATATAATGTAAAGTGGCTTCTTCTTCCTTCATTATATTATTATTTTTTTTTTTCTTTTGGTTTAAAAGCAAATTTATGTTGCAAGAGTCGTGTGGATCTGCACAGACTAAATAGATTAAGAAAAAATCCAAAAAAAAAAAAAAAATATTTACCCTCAAATTTAACACGACTTTTTTTTTTTTGTCAATATGGGTTAATGGATATCGTACATAAATTATACATACAGTACTCATGAACAACAACAACAACTATAAAAAAAAATGAGTTCAATTAGATGTTAATGATTTATATCAATATTAGATCGATCTATGTTTAAGTTTAAAAATTGTACTAAGAAATTTGTAATATCTTGTAAATCATTCCATAAATGTTTTTAAAAGTTCCAATAATAAGTCAACACACATTTAATTATTAATGTTCTTCTCCTCCCCTAATTTCTTCTTCTTTATTATTCATGGGGTTAGGAGCATTAAGGGAAGTTTATGGAGACTCTGGAGTTGATTTCTTTTGTATTTTTTTTTTTTTGGTTTTGAGAAAAGAAAAAAAAAAGGGGGTGTCGATCATGTAAATACATATACATATACGCAACATGCATAATAATAAGATTAAGAAGATATTAATTAGTTAGTCAAGATAATCAAAAAAAAATTAAATGTTAAAGTTAGTGAAGAATATTCCGATTCTTCCTTGTTGGTGAATATATATTTCTTTAATGATGAAATATATTTAAATTTGGTATACTATGATATAACTCTAATTATCATGATTATGATTAGTTATATAAAAAGAGGTAGTGGAATTATATATCCACATGATCTTTAAACTAATATAATGTACATATGCTACATATATGAATTTAACTGTATTAGTAATT
This sequence comes from Candida sanyaensis, assembly GCA_911254575.1. Lineage (NCBI taxonomy): Eukaryota > Fungi > Ascomycota > Pichiomycetes > Serinales > Debaryomycetaceae > Candida > Candida sanyaensis. Next base: position 9,147 of record CAJVQF010000154.1, read on the forward strand.
AATTCTTTAAATAATCAAAGCTGCAAAAAAAAAAAAAAAAGCGATCTAAACACCGGGATGGAAGAAGAAATACAATTCACTAAAAAAATAACAATAATGATTCCTTAATTCCTAATGGATTTTAAACCCTCATTCCTCTCTCCCCTTAAGCCTAATAATTATACATTAACAATAATCAAGATATTTGATTCCTTATAACGCTAAGGCATATCCTATATCCGAGAGAAATAAAATACAATTCAATGATTTAAATCATCGGAATAAAAGGGAAAAAAAAAAAACCAAAGAGATACATTACATCTGTGTATATATTATCTTATGATTATCAATACTTATTACGTCAAAAATAAACACTACTTAAAATTAAAGTCCAATTTTGTTTAAAAAAAAAAAATAAAACATAATTATAAGAAATGTATCTTGATAAAATATTTCAAAATAATAATTTATCACGTGATTCATTCTCACATGATACTAATTATGAAACTTTAAATGATAAGATTGATATAACACTTACAGGATAAGATCAAAGTATAATAAAGGTCTAAATAGTTATGAATTATTGTATTTTTGAAAGCTAAAGGGTAAATTAATGGATTAAATTGGATTATCGGGAGTATAATATCGCTTGTATGTGGGTATAAATGATTAAAAAATTTTCAGATTATTAATACAATTGTCAATGAACCATCACCGCCACGCGTACAAATCTTACCCAAAAAAAAAAAAATCAACAGTAAAAAAAAAAAAAGTAACACTCAAGAACCACCCGTATTGGATAGTACATTATAATAGATTGATTACTCACACATAAACAAACATATTACAATCATCAACTTTTATCCTCCCCCTATCTCGTATAATTAATTGCATTAAATTAAATTTAATAATGACTCAAGATAATAATCCAGGAAATATAGCGGATGCTTATAAACAACTTAATGAAGCTGAAAAACAAGCTGATAATTTAGAAAAAATGTTGGATGCTTTTGAAGCTAAATTAGATTCAATATTACATGAAGCTGAAAGTTTAACCAATTATAAAGAACAACAACAAGAAGAAAAAGATGATGATGATGATGATATTATTCAGGGTAATGATAATGATAATGATGATAGTTCGCGAAATGAATCATCATCTGAACAAAATGAAATTAAACATGAATCAATATAGAATCGATACGATAGATTTTTATTAAGAAAAAAAAAAACTATAGAATATAATAAATAAATAAATAAATAAGAAAAAACAAAAAAAAAATGGTGATATTTAATTTGATAAAGCTTCTAATTCTTTTCTTGATACAAATTCAGGTTCATTTGTTTTTCAAATGGATTAATTGGACGCCATGGATTCATAACTAATTCATTTCCATTTGATTTCCATTTGATTATTATTATTTTCTTCATCTTCATTAAGTACAGGAATTGAAACTTTTGCAGCTTTACCACCTTCTAACCACCATTTTTGTTTTTCAGAACTTGGTGGTAATAAACCTGAATTATTATCATCATTTAAATTTTTATCAGGATATGATTTAATAAGAATATCATAAATTCCACTATGACTATCTTTATAAGTTTCATTAATTTCATTAACTAAATTCTTTTTAATTGTTTGATTAATAATTTTAACTGTAATTGTAAATATACCATAAACTGGACGATGATCAGAAAATATTATATCTTGACAACTATTATAATTTAATGGTTGAATAATATTTTTCATTGATAAATATAAAATTCGATCTGTCCATGCTGGAATTCTTTGTTTTTCACTAGTATCATAAATTTTACTACCTTTATCAAATTTATAAGTTGGTGGGAAATTAATTTCATCTTCTGAAAAAATGGGAAACTTTCACCATTTGTCATTTGTTGATTTAATTGATCAAATTCAAATATTTTACTATATTTTTTTTGTAAAATCATTGGTTTAACTTGTTCATTAGTTAAATCAATTCTATAATTAAAATCTCCTAACCAAATTATACCATCATGATTTTGAATTCTTCTATTTTTAGAAAATTGAATTCCTTTAATTAATGATTTATAATTTTGATGTCTTTCTTCAATATTAGTTAATCCAGCTGCAAAATGTGAAGATACAAAACACATTGTAGTATCAGAAAATTTAAAACTAACAGCAATTGCACCTTTATTTGCAGAAACTCCTCCAAGTCCAGTTTTTTTAAATGAACATTCAATATTTGAAATATATTTAACTTGAGTTTCTTTAACAAAAAAAAATAATGCAACTCCTCCTAATTGTCCACTCCACATAACCATATATTTATCATTTTTCAATAAAACATTTAATATTTTTTTTTCCCATTCAAGTTTATTATTAAAATCGGTATTAACCATTTGTCCAGCATTAAGTTCAACAATTTCTTGTAATCCAATAAATATTAAATCATATTCTCCTTGTATATCATTAGGATAAATCCAATTTGTGATATCACCTTCATAAACTGATCCATTAACATTAAAAGTTGAAGTGAAAACATTTAAATCTGATTTAGAAGTAAATTCTTTTGCATGTTTGTTTAATTCTTTATTAATATAACTATGAAGTGGATTGTAAATTGTTACAGGTGATTGATCTTGCATTCTTCCTAATAATTTTAACATGGCAATTTCATTTGGTTTTGATTCAACAACTCCACCAAAATATTTCTTGGTAATATTAGATTTAACTAAAGCTGATTTAATCGTTGTATTGGATTTATGTAATTTATCACTGGTAGATACATAATTTAAAGTTAATTTTGATATACAAATATCATTTTCTTTCCATAATTTTGCATGTTTAATAAATAAATCTTTATCCAATTCAATTCCAATATCTCTAAATGCCAACAGAATAACTTCTTGACTAATAATTTTAGAAAGAAAATTTGCTTTACTAAGACTATCAAATGAATTAATTCTAAATACTCCTAATTGTTTACCAATAAATGAATTTGATGGATTATCATAAAATAAAGCTCCAAAATTAACCATTGAATCAGAAAATATTGAAACTAAATCATATGGATTTTGTGCAGAATAACCAATTTTCTTAACTCTTGATGCAGTAATTGGAACATGATTATATAATAATCTAAATCCATTATCTTCTGATTCTTTTTGTTTTAAATAATATTTAATTTGTTCTTCAAATGCAGAATTTAATACACCTTTATAAGATTTATCAGATAATGCATTAAGTATATGAATATCTCCAAATTGTGTTGATAATTTATCAACATGTCTAGCAAATGCTTCTTGTGATGCTTCAAATGATCTTGGAAATACCAATTGTCTACCATTAGGAGCCAAAATATTTTTTGTTGTAAAATTATTATCTAATTCCCAATACATTGGTACATTACCTCTAACAATAATATAAGAAAGACAAAATTTCTTAGTATATATAATAATTTCTGATTCCAAATAATTTGATACAAATCCATTTCCATCACTTCCCCAATCTCCAAATAATGGACCTTCTTTTGCACAACTTTGTTTTGATATTAAAGTTAATAATGCTTCATCTTTACCAATCATTGTATTTATAGTTTTAGCATATCCTCTAATAACAATAATAAGTAAACCTGATGCATCAATTATTTTTTGTTCTGAAGTTGACATTCTATTTCTTGATTCAATTAAATCTATATTCATAAATCCATTCCACATAAAACGTTTAAAATATTCTGAATCTGCAAGTAATTTAAATTCACCATTTGTATTTCCACGTTCTTGAATATTTGAAGTCATATCAAAATTTTTTGAATAATAAAATCCACCACTTGATAATAAACGTTGTACTGATGCTGCTGGATATCGTAATCTTTCACGTTCTTGATGACTTAAATTTTCATAACCTTTTTCTAATAAATAATCATATTCATCATTATTTAAACAATAAAATTCTGTATTTGTAATTTTAAATATTTTATCATCTAATGTTGCTGAAGCAACTAATTCATCTCTAGTTATAAATCCAATAAATATTTTACCTTTAACATTTAATAATCCTAATAATCCTAATAATCTATTATTATTTTTGGGAGTAATATCACGATATGAATTTAAATCAAGATGATCTTTACGAACAAATTCAACAACAACATTATTATCTTTATTATTTGGATCTTTTGATTTATTATGACCAGTTACAAGTCCTTTTAAACTATAATGTTTATAAGTAGGTGAAGGATGTCGTATAATAAGTGCATGAGTATTTGTTGTGATAATAAATGTTCTTGGTCGTTCAATTAAATATAATCTCATCGTTAATAATTCTATAAATTAATAAATTTAAACCAAAAAAAAAAGTTTGAAATGTATCTGCAATTGATTTGTATGTATCTGCAATTGATTTGTATGTATGTGTGTATGTGTATGTGTATGTGTGAGTATGGATTATAGATCGATTACGTCAAAGATTCAAAACTTTTTTCTTTTTCTTTTCTTTAAAACACACAGACACACACGGAATCAAAAAAAAAAAAAAAAAACTGAAATCACAGGTTCCACTAAGAGAGAGAGAGAGAATTGGAAATTATGTGGCAAATTAAGTACTGTAATACAAAATAAACGTCAACTCATAGGTTAAACAACAAAAAATGGAGGAAGAGAGATGTTGTATTAAACGAAGAGGATGTATAATATGAAATAACATGTCTAAGCATCAGAGAATGAATAGCTTCAATTATAGGGCTTGGATTGAATGTTGAAATCTACAGATAAAACAAATTAAATCAAAATAATCAAAGTATATATATATATATTAAAAGTTCATTTTCTAGAAAGTAGTACAGTTGTTAGTAAATCCAATATGCTTAGAAGGTGAGGTTTCACCCAATAGCATCTAGATATCAGGCAGAACTGCATTATTATGGTATAATATGTCGAACTTAGATATCGAGGTTATTAGTTATTAGTTATTTGATTCTTTTTTTTTTTTTTTTTTTTTTTTTTTTTTGTAAATCGAACAACATTGAGCTTACGAATTTTTTTATTTTTTCTCTCTTTCGATCTGGGAGAAGTACACGACTATAAGTAGTCGTGTGTCTGGATAATACACGTGATGTAATTTAATTAAGGAATATATATTGATTTAATTAACAATTTTATATTGTGTTTTAAGTAAAAAAAAAAAAAAATGAAATTTTTCACTTTAATATCACCATAAAGTTTTTTCAATAATTTATTTATTAAATTAAATTATTGTGATAGTTAGATTATTCTTATAAATTTTTTATAATCATTGGATCTTGGATCTTGGATCTTGGATGTTTATATTATTGTGATCCCCTAGAATTGATCAATAATTATTTATAAAATTGATTTCTAATAGTTTAAAATGTAATTATATATAACAAGTTCTATATAATTCTTGTTTTAATTGTTTGATTTATGTTGTAATATATGGACCTTCATTTGGTAGCGATTTTTGGACATATAAAATAATATGGAATTTTTTTTCTTCAAATATTTTAACGAAATTTTGTTAAAACTTTTATTTTTACGATATTGATTAATAATCAGTATGAATAAATATCTTACAATTATCTTACCCAGGATGAGTATAGGATGATATTTTATTAATATCTTGAAGCAAAATCAAGTATCATATAATGGGATAATGTTTTGTCTATCTATAGTATTATGAATATCGATTTTTACTCATAATAATTTCCTAGAACAAAATTTATTAGAAATTTGTAATAACATAAAGAACCTCCTCCCAACCGGGGATCACAATTACATATTGTTCAATTCTTTGAAAATATATGCCATAAAAGTAAAAAAATATGTCTTTGATTAATCAAGATGGTTTTTCCCATTTGACATATTTTTTTGTTTTTGATTACTCGGTTAAATTTATACAGTCATGTTATAGTTTATGTTAGAAAAAGACACGGGAAATCCGGGATTATATCCGTGATATTAAGTTAATCAATATAATTGAGAATCATCATTATCTCGAAGATAAAAGGAAATGACAATTATCAATAGCAAGAACACACAACTAAAGGAGGGAATTTTTTTTTTTTTTTTTTGGATTGTGTGCGGAAGAGTTGTGTATAAAATTACGAATTTGCGCCCATTTCACGTGGTTTATAGTAATTTTCATTTATTTATTTATTTTCGTTCTTGTAATTTTGTACACGCCAAAAACTTACACGCTAAAGTTAGACTTGTACATAGATGTACAATTCAAGTTATAGTTGTACAGTTTACACATTTTAAAAGAAAATAAGAAAAAAATTTTGAATTAGAAATTTTTATATTTTTTTTTAAATGCCGTAATGCAACATCTGTCTCTGTCTCTTTCTCTTTCTCTTTTCTTGCTCTTCCTTAATTGTTTTTTTTTTTTTTTCGAGACAAGATATTGAGATATTGTGAACGTGTTTTAACACATCTTTCTTTCTTTTCAATCCACAGTATTTTCAATCAAGTTACTGAATTATTATTTTCTTTTAATGTTACATTATTAGAAATATCAATACATATATAATCCACAGTTAAAAAGGTACACCCATACAATTTTTTTATTTTTTTGTTTTTACCAGAACTTGTCCCTTATTAAGAATTATCTAATTTTTTCAACTTAAGAAAAAAACACTCCCTCCTCCTCATCCTCCTCATTGGAAAGTAATTTATATCAAATAAGGGTATGTATTCAATTGTGTTTTAATATTATTATTGTCATTAATGTTTTAATTTTCTTGTGTTGATTATGAAAGAAAAAGATTTGATGCCATTTGATAAACTGGGAATGTAATTTGAAAAATTACAAACAACTATCAATAATATGGAGTAGAAAAAAAAAAAATTGGTTCCTTATTAATAATTGAAGTTGGTACGCCACAGTTTTTTTTTTTTTTTTGATTTTTTCGTGGTGGTGTAAAATTAGTTCTTCCTCCCTTCCCCCCCCAGATTCTCCTAATTAATCAAATTTTAAAACGAGAGAGAACATTGAGTTAAAGAGTTTGTGACATAAGGTGGCTACCATGTACTGTACCAAAAAAAAAAAAAAATAATTCTATGAGAAATCATCATACGAAAGCAAACTATCACGAAACAATAGATTAGAAGAACACCACAGTTTTTTTATGTTTATGGTTAAATTTTATTTTTTCTTGATTTCAACGAAGTTTATTCTTTTTTTTTATATTTATATCTTCGTCGAAGTATAACGTCAACTTTTTTTTTTCTTCATAAAAATTTCTTTCTTTTTGGTTTTCTTTTCTTTTGGAAAGTTTGGAATTATAATAAATAATCTTTCAATATTAAGAATTAAAAAGATTTTATATTTTAGAATTAGATAAAAAAAAAAAAAAAAAAAGAAGGAAGGAAGGAAATATACTAAAGATTAGAACAAATGGAAGAAAAGGAAATAATAATAATATAATTACAAAAAAATTTTTTTTTATTTAAAACATATGGAAAATAATACTAACAATAATAGTGATAAAGCAAAGCTACCACCAATTAATAGATTTGCTTCTCACGAAAGAATAATATTACCTTCACAACAACCAAAACGAGGGATACCAACTTTAGAACGATCAACAAGTTATACAAATAGAATATCAAATACTCCACCATCAATCAATATGTTTTCTCCTAATCCTGTGAGTCCATTATATCCTTCTGCTTTATCACCACCACTTAAGAAGACAAAATTTGATACCTCACAACAACCAAGTCAACAACAACAACAACAACAACAACAGTCACAACAACAACAACAGTCACAACAACAATCACAACAAGGGTCACCAGGTTCATTTTTAAATAATAATCATGCTAGTATAAGTTATGCAAGAAATCAACCACTTAAAGAAGGAACACCACCAGTTGAAAATGAAGATCAAAAATTTTTCCGATTAGCTAAAGAAGCTTTAGTTGCAACAGCTAGAGGTGCTACAGTTAATAATAATAATAATAAAGATGGATCAAATTCAAATACAACTGCAGGAGTTATTGATTCAACATTACAAGATTTATTAACAAGATTACAATATGCTAGTGCACCTCATGGAAATCCTCTTGCACAATTGAGTAATTTACGTCGAAATTCAATTGGATTAAATGATATTCTTGATGAATATGATAATTTTCCTGATTTTAATAATAATATATTTAGAAATGGTACTAATGATTCATCTAGACATCATCCATCTGGAAATGAACCAGGTTGGAATTTTCTTATTGGAGAATCAGTTACATTTAGATCTTCTACTAATGATGAACATAACCAAGAAAAGGAAGAATTTAAGAAAATTGATAATGAATTACCACGAAAGAAACAACTTCATGTTGATAATGTTGATGATGGTAATATCAACACTGGTAATATTAACCCTGGTAATTCCAGTGGTAATGGAAATGGTGATAAAAGATTCAATAAACCACCACAACTACTGAATACATCTACTTCATCATCTTCAGGTAGGAAATATTCTCAAGATCCAACAAGAAGATTTCCTTGTGATAAATGTCCAATGTCATTTAGAAGATCATCTGATTTAAAACGTCATGAAAAACAACATTTAAGTATTCCACCAAATATTTGTTCATCATGTGGTAAAGGATTTGCAAGAAAAGATGCATTAAAAAGACATTTTGGAACTTTAACATGTAAAAGAAATGCTGATAGAAAATTATATATTGAAAATTTATCATATCTTCATGATAAAGGAAATAGACCAGATTATGATGATGAATTTGGAAGATCAGATGATGATGATGATGATGTTGAAGAAGGAGAAGATGATGAAAATGAAAATGATGATGATGATGAAGAAGAAGATGAAGATAATATTAAACGAGAATTTCCAACGTATGGATATCAGAAAGCAAACAATTGGAAAACATAGATAAATTAATTAATTTTATTTTTTTTGTTTTTGATAAACATTTATAAGAATATACAGTACATTATTAGTCACACAAACATACACATATACGCACATATAGAGAAACTCTTTTTTTTTCTTTTCGCAGCCAATAAAAAAATAATATTTTGAAAAAAAAATAAGGATCAGTTTATACGAACTTGATATACCATCACCAGGTTCTGGGATACACGTGATGTTAATTTCAAATGATATGTAATTAATGGGTGCAAAAGAAAATAAAAAAGATTGTAATTATTGGTAAAATTGACACAAAAGTTTCAAAGTACGGATGAATGGGAATACAGTTAATTATGATTTTTAAACATTTGAAATAAAAACAAAATGAAGGAAAAAAATTTTTTCATTTCTTTAATTCAACGGTTTCATATGCAATTATAACCCCCCAAATAATTAAAGAGATACAGTAGTTAATTGTATGTACTGTTAGAGCAAAGATACTGTATGTAATATATCTAAGCCAAATATGTCAATTTTGATTTTTTGTATGCAGCCGAAGAAATAAATTAAAAAAAAATTTTATTTTTCTTTCTTTTAACCGAACTACCGTGGGATATAAAATTAAACAAGTTCAAAAGAGGGGCGGTGGCAGGAAGAGGAAGAGGAAAGGAAAGGATGAAGATTAAAATGTAATTAAACAAATGTATCATAATTAAGATAATTTTAAGAATACGATACGAATCTTATCAATTTCTTTTTGGTTCAAATGAACGAGTTAATGTGTACAACAGGAGATGGTAATAAAGTTGTTCGATTTTTATTTTTCAAATGGTTAACGGTTATCACAATTAATTTAAAGAATAAAGAATTTTTCAAAAAATTAAGAAAGAATGTTTAATTAAGAATTGTATGTAGTTATTATGTGATGTGTACAATATGTAATTATGGTTACGTAATTTTGAGTCAGGTGAAGAAATCAATTTTCTTAATTTTTTTTTTTTTCATTTTCTTTCAAATTTCACTCATTCGTCTTGTGACTAAAAAATCAAAAAATCATGAATCATGTAGTTTACCGTTATCAGAACACTCTTTTTCTTTTTGATAATTACTGGATGAGCGGGATAAGAAATTGTATAATGAACATACATACATCTTGGTAACATATGATGTAATATAGTTTCCATTAACTTTCCCCTTCCCTTTTTTTTGTATATTTAACAATTCTACACTGTAGTATTAAACCCGAGATCGAATTTTTTTTTGGGTAGGATTAGTTGGTCCTGAGATTCGATTGGTTGTAATATATATAATACAAAATGAGTTAAAATCAATGGGATTACGAACTCTTTGAATTTGAGTTTTAGTTTCATTTATAACTTGAAGATTAAAATTCTTGTGAATTCAATGCAAAAACTAAAAAAATTGTATTTAGCAATAATTAATATCAAATGTGTGAGTAACTGGTGGTGGTAGTGATGGTGGTGATGGATGGTTATAGGGCGTAAAATTTATTCACTCATAAAAATTAAAAAAAAAAAAAAAAGAAATGTACAAAGAGAAACCGAGGTACATGTTATCCAGTTACATACTGTACAGTATACTTTATTATTATTATTACTTATACAAAGATTATCAAAAATTCTTTTATTTCTTTTAAATGAAATATAAATTATGATTAATTTATCCCCTTAAATGATTTTTTCTTTAATTTTCTAAATTTTTCATTTTTAAATTTAATAAATTCCTTTTAACTATTCAACTACTTAATTAATCAATAAGAATTTAATAACATTTTTTAAAAAAATCCATTGATTAATTTCTATATCAAAAAAAAATTATATAAAGAAAGTTTTCTCAACTCAACTCAATTCAACTCAACTCAACTCAACTCAATTCAACCCAAAAAAACAAATTTTTATTGAATTTCTTTATAATTGATAAAAAATTATAAAGTTATAAAGAGAGAGAAAATTAACTACTACTACTACTATAGAGAGACAGAGACAGAAAAAAACTTTTATTACTCAATTTTTTTTTTTTTATATATAACCCAACAAAATTTTATTATCAATTTAATTTTTTATTATCAACAAATTATTTCATTAATTAGACAAATATAAAGATTATTATTCCAACTATGTGTACTTCTGCAAATAATAGATTAGATCAATTAACTCAAATCTTACATCCTCATAATATTTTAAATCCAACTAATGCATCTCATCCTGAATCATCTTTAAAACCAGATCATCCTTTTAAAATTGCTGTTATTGGTTCAGGTAATTGGGGTACAACAACTGCTAAAATTATTTGTGAAAATGCAGCTGCAAGACCTCATTTATTTGCTCATTTTGTTAATATGTGGGTTTATGAAGAAAAAATTGATGGTACAAATTTAACTGAAATTATTAATACAAGACATGAAAATATTAAATATTTACCTGGTGTTAAATTACCTAAAAATTTAATTGCAATTCCTGATATTATTAAAACTGTTCAAGGTGCTGATTTAATTGTATTTAATTTACCTCATCAATTTTTACCAAGAATTTTAAAACAATTAAAAGGTCATGTTCCAACAACTACAAGAGCAATTTCTTGTTTAAAAGGTTTAGAAGTTAATTCAAATGGTTGTAAATTATTATCAACAGTAATTTCTGAAGAATTAGGTATTAATTGTGGTGCATTATCTGGTGCAAATTTAGCTCCAGAAATTGCCAGAGGTAATTGGTCAGAAACTACTGTTGCTTATAAAATTCCTGCTGATTATAGAGGTCCAGGTAAAGATATTGATAAATTAGTTTTAAAAGCTTTATTTCATAGACCTTATTTCCATGTTAATGTAATTGATGATGTTACTGGTGTTTCAATTGCTGGTGCTTTAAAAAATGTTGTTGCCTTGGCGGTTGGATTTGTTGAAGGTTTAGGTTGGGGTGATAATGCAAAAGCTGCAGTTATGAGAGTTGGATTATTAGAAACTATTAAATTTGCTCAAAATTTTTTTAATGATTCTGAAATTGATACATTTACTGGTGAATCTGCTGGTGTTGCTGATTTAATAACTACTTGTTCAGGTGGTAGAAATGTTAAAGTTGGTAGATTTATGGCTGAAACTGGTTGTTCAGCTGAAGAAGCTGAAAAAAAATTATTAAATGGTCAAAGTTCTCAAGGTATTGTTACAACTAAAGAAGTTCATGAATTTTTAACTGCTGTTAATAAATTAGATGAATTTCCATTATTTGAAGCAACTTATCAAATTACTTTTGGTTCAGAATCAATTGAAAATTTACCATTCTTATTAAATAACCCTTAAGATTCAAGACATATCAATATAATAGAATAGAAACTTGTCTTTGAATAGACAATTAAATAGTGGGTTTGTATTTTTTTATTTTGTATAATTTGTTAAATTTTTGTTAATTATTATTATAGAGTTTTTTTTTTTTTTTTTCAACTTATTATGGTTTGTATTTTTACAAAGTAGAATCTTGATTATTTATTTACTGTTATACATACTGTACATATTTATTGATGATAATAAATTTTAATCTAAATTTTTCATACGTTTATTATCATCATTATTATTATCATTATCATCACTTTGATGTTGTTTTCTCTTTTTATTTCTAAATTTAATTAAAAATTTTTCCATATAATCACGACAATAATGTTTAATTTTTAATAATTTTTTTTCATTTAATTCATTTGGTGGTAAATTATTTGAATTTTTTTTTAATTCACTTTTAGTTATTTGACCAACTAATTCTTTTGCACAACCTTTAATATGTTCTTTACCAATTTCAAATTCATATTTTTTAATAAAATTTGGTATATGTTTAGCTAGAAGAAATTTCCATTGATTTTCAATATTTTTAACATCTAATTTATTATTATTATTATGATGATGATTATGATTACTATGATGATGATGATTTGATTGTGGTTGTTGTGGTTGTTGTGAATTTGATAATTTATTAGATATTTCTGGAACTGGTGTATTATTTTGAGATTTACTTCTTTCAACAATTTCTTTAATAAGTCGATTTTTTGCTTCAAGTTCACGTAATTTTTTTTGTTTTTCTTGTTGAATTTTAACTTCTTCCCTTCTTGCTAAATCAGATTCAGTATATTTATTGATTTTACCATTTATTCCTGGTCCAATTGGTGGTTTTGGTCCTAATGGTAATGAACCTGGTGGTCTTTCCCACAGTGTTTGTTTAGTTATTGAATGATAATAATAATATTTACCTGAACTAACATCAAATGTACTTGCCCAATTAGCTGGTAATCCATAATTAATATCTCCAGGTCGTGGTTTTACTTGTTGTCCTTGTCCTTGTCCTTGTGATTGTACTTGTGCTTGTTGTTGTTGTTGTTGTTGTCCTGTTACTGTCAATGGATCAGGTGAATGTGAAGATCTTGAAATAACATTGTTATCAATAATGGTTTCCAGTTTTGGAATTCGATAAGCCATTTCTAAAATTGACCATTTATCTAATAATTTAGTTGATAAATTTTTAATTTTTTCATTATTAGTTGCTAATTGAATATCTTGTACAACTTCTTCAATTTGAGCTGATGAAATTTTATTTTTACTTAATGCTGGCCATTTAATAAGAATTTCAAGAATTTTACATAATAATTCATCTTTATCATTTTGTAATCTATCTTGATTATTATTTGATGAAATATCTTGTAATAAAATTGACATTGTTTTATAACCATGAAATCTAACCAACATTCCATTAATATCAATATCTTCAGTTTTATAAATTCTTTCAATTAATTTATCAATAATTAAAATTTCTTGACATTTCATTAAAGCACTCATAATTTTACTAACATCCCATTCATTAAGTGGTAAAGCTTCAATACTTTGAACAAAGTTTTCATTAATTTTACTTTCATCACTTTGTTGTTCTTTACGTTGTGATTTATTTTCTTTTAACCATTGTTTTTCTTGTTTTGGTGTAACTCCTAATGCATCAGCTAATACTTCAGGTAATAATAATGCAGCATCAGTTTGAGTTTTACCTCCCATAAATTTAATACAATTTAATTCTCCACAATAACAAGGTTGAGATTGAGCTCCATATCTATCAACATTATAATCAAATGTAATTTCTTCATTTTTTTCAATTCTTCTTTTTGCAAAAATCCCCATTCTTAATTTATCTCCAACTACCCATTTATCAACATATGCATTTGGATTACATGAATGATTTGCAAATCTTGCTAAACATCCTTTTTTAGTAGCATCAATAAATGAATTATGATCCAACATCATAAAATAAAAATGTTTAAAATTTTCTAAATCATATTCAATCATTCTTTTTCTAAAACTTAATTCATCAATAACTTCTCCAATATATTCAATTATAAATTGATTTTCATTTATAATTTCTTCACTTTTTAATCCATATCCTTTTAATTCAGTTTGAAATACTGATACTTTTGAATATTTTTTTTTTTGAAATCGTTGATTTTCACAATCATCACCACATGAACAATTCTGATTAATACATTCAACTGATGTAATTCTATTAATACAATTTGAATCTTCTCCACATGCTAAATTTTTAAATCCATTCCATTCTTCTTGACAATCACATGTCATAAGTTCAGGTTTATGTTTACTAGTATTTTTTTTCATTGGTGCTCCAATTGTTTTTGTTTGATAAATACAATCTTCAATAACATTAAATGTATTTAATGCTTCTTGAGTTTTATCTTCAACATCATTATATAATTGAGGTGCTCGTCTTGTTGGTTTTATAGGTGATGATGATCCTGTTCTTCTTCTTCCTATTGTTGTTGTTGCACTTGTTCCTATTGTTTCTGTTTCTGTTGATGATATTGGATTTTCTTCAATACTTGCCAGTCTTGAATCTTCTGGTGTTAATGATGATGACATAATTATCAAATTACAAGTTTGATTTGAAATAATTCAATAAACTAACTAACAAGAAATAAATAAATAAATGAGACACACGGATACACGGATACACGCACGATCTCTCTTAATGTTGATAAATGATCGTTTTGTATTTGACAACTTGATATTAATATCGTTGTTGAATTATGTACATTAACCTGAAAAAAAAAAAAAAAAATTCTATAGAAAAAAAAATTTTTGAGAATTTCTCAAAGTTCGTTGTAAAAGTTTTGATGAATAACATGAGCGAGAGAAAGGCAAAACAAAGAATTGTAAAATGTTTAAAGAGAAAAAATTTACAGTAATTTCAATATTGTGTATTAATTAAATTAAACGTAAAAAAAAAAAATACAAAAAAAAAAAAATTTGAAAAAAATATCATATTTTTTGAATTACACAATTTACTTATATCGAGTCTTGATTATTGATTGTTATTTCTCATTATCCTTATTATTATCTTCACCTTCACTTTCTTTATAACTTGAAACTTTATCTTTATGAACAGTGGCTGCTTTAACTAATTGAACAAATGCATTTCCGGCAGCAGGATTACTCTTTTCACCTCCAATTTCAGTACCTCTGGTAGAATGTGAAAGATCATATGGTGATTGAAAACATGATAATGAGGCTTTTGAACGATTATTATCTAATGAATTAACAACATTATTAAATTTTTTCCATGTATTTAATGGAGAAGCTGAACGTGATTGTTCATGTGATGGTACATTTAAACTTGATCCTCCACCATTATTATTATTTTCTTTAACCAGTTCATGAGATCCATGTTCATTAAATAAATCAATTTCTGTTGGATCATCATCTTCATCTGTTTGCCATTCTTTTAATTTCTTAATTCTATTATTCAATTTAACTAATTCAATAGCTTGTCTAAATTTTTGTTTAGCATCAAAACCTTGTTTCAAATTTGGCAATAAATCAGTTTCCTTATATTCACGAGCAATTGATACTAACCATGGATCATTTAATAATTCAGTAGCAGTAGGACGATTTTCTGGATTAAATTGTAATGCTTTAATAATAAATCTACGAGCATCTTTTGAAACATCTTTCCAATAATCAGCATGGAAAATAACTGCATTATTATGTTTAACTTCATTAATAAAATCTTGAACATTTTCAGATCTAAATGGTGAATATCCACATAATAATGTATATGTAACAACACCTAAAGACCAAATATCACAAGCTTTACCATGTCCACTACCTAAAATAACTTCTGGAGCAGCATAACCAAATGAACCAGCTGAAGATGTTAATTTTTCATTTGGATTTTGTAATCTTTTAGCAATACCAAAATCAGCCAAAACAACTGGAGAATCTTCTTTAGGTGTTAAATATAAAATATTTTCTGGTTTAATATCACGATGAACAATATCTTTATTATGTAAATATTCCAAAGCTTCTAAAATTTGAATTACAACTAATGATGCATCATGTTCAGTAAATTTACCCTTTTGAATAATTCTATCAAATAATTCACCACCAGTTGCTAATTGAGTAACCAAATAAAATTTATCTTTACTTTCAAACCAAGCTCTAAAACCAACAATATGAGGATTATGTAATTGTTCTAATAATTGCATTTCATCAATAACCATTGATTCATTACCTTTAAGTGCTTTTTTAAGAATTATTTTGACTGCTACTTCTTCATTAGTAATATTATCTCTTGCATATCTGACAATTCCGAATGAACCAGCACCTAAAGTTTTACCAAAGGTATAATTTTGTTTAAGACAATAAGATTGAGGTTGTCCACTTAATCTATTGAATATTTTCTTCAATTGATGTCCAGATTCTGATTGTGGTTGTGGTTGTTCAAGTGACATATTATAGAGAATTGAATATTATCTTTTATTAAAAAACAAAAAGGAGAATTGTTGTAAATTAATTAGAAATAATTGTTGTAATTTGTTGTAACTTTTTTTTTGTATTTGAGGAGAGCAAACTAAACCAAAAAAAAAATTACCAAGAAAGTTAACTACGAGAAGTTTAATACATTTTTTATATGGTTATTTTTTTCTTTCTATCTTTGATGAAGTCATTTACACATGTAAACAATAACAACAATATGAAATGAGGCACAATAAATTGTACAAATAAAAATAAAAATCAAGTGATGCTCATCAATCTATATCAACAAGTTTACAGTACACACTGATATTTATTTTTATTACAGTACAGTACATTTGTATTAACAAATTTTTATTTTTGATTTTACTTTTGGTCATTACAATATGGTTGATTCCCCCCGTTTATGAATATCATGATTTTTTCTTTATATTTTTATTTGAATAGTAATTCTAATATTAAAACCCTTTTTTTTTTTATTGCTCTATCATTAATCCTTATCAATCATTTCTTATAGTATATATATATAAAACTTTATTCTATTCGTGTTCGTGTTCGTGTGTGTGTGTCAAATGGGTTTGCCCCCCCTTACCCCAATAGTTTGTGAAATTACTAATATTTATTTTTATCTACAAGTGAGACAAAAAAATACCCTCGCTACCATATGAGTGGGTAATTTTTTTTTTTTTAGGTTGCGCCAAATACAACAAAGCCTCATTCATTATGTAAAATCAATATTATTGCATGTTTTTATATATTTACTTAATTTATTTATCTACATTTATTCTTGTATTGTCTATTTACATAAACCTTCACGATACTTTGAAGTATCTATTCTCATAAATTCCCTTAATGCCATAGTAGCATATGAACTAACACCTAATTGCATCTTTAAAACAACAGCAAATTTATCTCCACTTTCTTCATTGGTAATAAGTCTAAGAGCATCTTCATTGGTTTCATTTTTGATCTGCAATAATTCCAAATCTGTTCGGATCAATGGCTTTTCATCATCAGAATATTTTATTATATCATAAGATAAATCATTAGCTTGAGCCATTAATTTTCTATAAGTCCCAGTTAATGAAAATTCTCTAATATTTCTAGCCATATTAAAAGGATCCAATTCATCATTTGCCATGGTTTCAATATATACATTCTTTAATGCTTCATTAGTAGGATATTGAATCTTATAACCTGGACTTGGTAAGATAACATCAAAAATAGTATATTTTCCTGATTCAATATCTTCTTTTGTTAATGATTTAACTTTTGCTTCATTCAAATATGCAACATCTTCATCTAATACTTGTTGTGAATTTTCAAACACTAAATCTCCTTCAACCATTTCTAATCCATAAAGTTCAATTCTTTTAGATGCTGCACGATTCCAAACATAAGCTTGATAAGCATGACCATACATCATACGAAGATTTCTTGGAATAGCTTGAATACATTTAAGATAGGTATTTTTGGAATATTTTTTGGCTTCATTTTGAGTTTCATTCTTTAATGTCTTTAAAATTGCTGTTTCAGCAACAAAATAATGAGGTAATGCTTTTAAAGCTTGTTCAGCATTTCTAGTTTCTTTCCAAATTCTTCTAGCCTCTGATGATGCTGGAGCAACTGATTCTTGTTCAGATAATAATAATTCAACAAATTCTTCCCATTTTTGACTCAAAACTAATCTACCATATTCATGAGTAGATACACTAAATGATCCAAATCTTTGCATTCCAAAATAATTAATAAATCCATTATTTTTCAAACTTTCAAAACATTTACCCACAGTAGCTTCAAGATCTTCACCTTCACTTCCATCAATAGTTTTTGCATCTCTTATAACAATAGTAAATTCATTCCCATTTGAATCACCTAATTTCAATGGATAATCTTCATAACTAAAAGATCCAAGAGTAAATCCATATTTTTTCAGTTTATTCAATGCATTAACTCTTAATACTTTACCATTATGAATACTGAATTTTTGACATGTTGCACCACGACGATCTTTAGTACCCGCATAAGTGATAAATTTATTATTAATTCTCAATAATTTAGCCATATTATTAGCAACTTCCATAGTATCACGGTTTTGCTTATAAACAGTGAAATGCAAATAAGGCTTATATGGACCCAATCCATAATTTATGATCCCATTTTCATCAACATGGTGCATACTTTCTTGTTGTTTTTTTGGTTGACGATTAGAACGTTTGGTACCAATAGCAATTCTGAATGCATTTTCGGGAGAAGTAACAGTTTCTAATTTTCCTTGAAATACTCTTCTAATTAATTGATGTAAATCAGTACGTTGTTGTTTATCATCAAATTTTGTTTCTGTTTCCATGTTACCTCCAGTGGTAAACAATTGTTCAATTTGTGACAACTCTTTCTCAGTGACAAATTTTAATAATTCTTCACGATCTTCATCAGATAATTCATACTTTTTAACTTCTTCAACTTTTAACTCATCTTCTTTTTCAGCTTTTTCTTTTCTTTCTTCTTCTTTTTCTTGTAATTTCTTAGCTTTAATTTCGGCAATTTCTTCTTCTGTTTTTCCTGCCATTTCTTCTCTATATTTAGCTCTTTCTTGTAATTTGAGTTCTTTCTTAGTTGGACCAACATCAATCCCCATATCAATCAAATGTACTACTTTTCCAGTAGGTTCAATTTCATTAACTTGAAAATCAGTATGTAAAGTCTTTAATGATCCTGAAAATCCAATCACATTTGGATTAATAAATTGAGTAATTCCTGCTTTGGCTTCACTTATACCCATAGGGCTAAGCTTTGGTTTTTTAGAAACTTGTAAAAGTTCTTGTGATGGTGATCTTTTAAGTGAGTCCGACATTATTCTGAAAATTTTCCTTATCCAATGTCTGTTCATGTAGTGGAAAGGAACATAGTTGATATTATTTTTTCAGAAAGTTTTTTTTTTTTTTTGTTTATTTTGAGGTTCAATATTCCGATGAGTTTGAAAGAAAAGTAATGGCTGCGACAAAGAAATTGAGAAAATTAAATAGTGAATAAACCAGATGAGTATTATTAGGACAGTTATTTGATGATAACTATTATAAACATACCCAAAACCAATTAATTGTTATCAGTTTTTTTTGGTTTACTTTAAAAGTTCTCTAGGTTTTGTACTTGGTGATGGTAAATTTGTCTTGATTTTGAGCAGTTAAATATATGAAAATGCAATTGACTTGGCAGATCTCTCCGATATCAAAAAATGACTTCAATGATAACGATAACAAAAAAAAGTATAACAATTTTCTAAATTTGAATATAAAATCCTGGTGGAAAGAATTCTTTTTTTGGATAATTTAGGAAAAAAAAATATATCTAAAATTATCAACATTTGATCATTTATATGATATCATGATAAAATCAATCATGCATTCAGAATCATATTTACTCCAAAGTTCTCCAGCCCATATGGCTTCAAACTCAACCACCACTTCAACCAATAATTCAAGTATCAGAAAATCAAATACTTCCACCAATAATTATACTCCTAATCATCAACATAACCATCACCACCATCATCATCATCATCATCATCACCAACAACAACAACAACAACACCAACACCAACATCATGGTAGTACAACTGTTCGTGCACCAAGTTTCACATTTTCAAGAATGGTTTCAGAAGATGGTCAAACTTATACTTCTAATACTACTAAATTTTCAACCATTCATGGAACATCATCATCAAGTCGTAGAAATAATTTCTTAAAAGTATGTTCTTGGCCATTTACTAGAATTGAAAGTATACAAGATCAAACCAAATCTGATGATTTTGAATTTCGTGATGATCAATCTACTCTTGGAAATGATGAAAAAAATTCAACAACAATTAATAATTATGCTGTCACTAAGAAAAGAAATAGTGGTGGTCCATTGACTGGTATTAATCCAAGTCTTGAAAATATCAATCATGTAGCAAATGATAAATTACATAAAGTACTTAGTCGTGTTAGAAAACCAGTCAATGAACAAACAAATAAAAGAAGATGTGTTGTTTTATCTAATATTAATGAATCAATGGGATTAAATAGTGTTATTCAACAAGTATGTGGTGGTCCATTAGAAAAATTAGTGGTTTTACCTAATGGTAAAATTGAATTATATTTTATTTTTCCAGAAAATGCAAAACAATTTTATACTTATGGAAAAGCAACTGGTTTATTAATGGTTAATGGTATAAAACTAAGAGTTGAATGGTTAAATGATGAAAACAATTTAGTTAATTTCAGTTTATCCAAGTCTTTAATGACAGATATTTTACAGAATGGTTGTAGAAGATGTTTAATAATTTCCAAAAGTATCCCAGGAAAAAGAATTAGAAATGGTGATAAGATGTTTTATCCAGAACCTGATATACATTATTCGGGAAATTTAAATTTAGATGAAATTACTTCTGATTTTGTAAAATTTGGTAAAATCATTGATATTGGTTCAGTTATTAGTAGAAAATTGTGTTTTAGTATATTTTACTATGATATTCGTTGTGCTATTGCTGCTAAACAAGAATTAGATCGTGTTGGTACTGAATTAAGCAAGAAATATAAAGAATGGTCTGTTTGGTATGGTAAGGATATTACCGACCGGGCATGTTTTGTTTTATAGTTGAAATCTTTTTTTTTTTGTTTGTTTGGTTTTTGTATTTTTATTCTTAACTATTGATAATAAACTTCAAATTACAATGTTGTATATTTTTTTTTTTCTTTTTTACTTTATGGTTTTGCAACCACTTGATCTCTCACATAAAAAAAATCGTTGATTTGTGTGTCTCCCCGATTTGGACAGAATGTAAACAGGTCTAATTTTCACCAAAAAAAAAATTAAATTAAATTTTTTCTTTCTTCCCTTTACCATTAAGAATTTCAAAAAAAAAATAAAAAGTTGATCTAAAAGACAAAAAAGTGACTTATCACCTTGTCAACTGTATTACCATTTTGAATTCATTTTTTTTTATTATCAATTATTCTGTTCTCATTCATTCTGTTCTCATTCTTTGGTACAAACATTATCATATTAGACTTCCCATTTTGCTAATTATTTTTTTTCAAATGTCTCATAAAACACCTACAAGTGCCAGATCTTGTAATCCTAATTCTACCAGGAATTCTTCAACACCTTCCAGAAACTCATTTAGACCACCTTCAAGATTATCATTGGTTCCAAAATCCTCTTCTCCAATTCAACCACCAAGATCAAGACCAGGTTCGGCAATGTCAATTAGTCGACCATGTACTCCATCATTCAAACAACAAGAATCATATACGGGGACAATTTCAGTATCTATACGTCCCAATCCAAATACTATCGATAATAGAAATTGGATCATTGATCAATATGATAATTCAATTACTAATGCCGAAGATGGAGCACGATTTGTATTTGATAATGTATTTCCAATGGATTTCCAACTAAGTAATTTCCAGGTTTATAATAAATCCTGTTTGAATATAGTTAATAAATTCCTTGAAGAAGGTTATAATGGAACTATTTTTGCATATGGTATGACCGGTTCAGGGAAAACATTTTCCATGAAAGGTAGTGATGCAGACCCTGGGTTTGTTGAATTAGCCATTAATGACATTTTCAATAAAATTAATGAAAGTACATCGACAAAAAAATATTCCATTGAAGTATCATATCTTGAAATCTATAATGAGAAAATTATTGATTTATTATCCACCACCAATAGTAATCAAGATCTAAAAATTAGAGATGATTCAGAATATGGGACAAAAGTTATTGGTTTAACCAGTGCTTCTATAACATCAAAGCAACAATTGTTACAATTGATTAAACATGGTGACACAAATCGTAAAACAAGTGCCACTGATTTTAATGCCAGATCTTCCAGATCTCATTCAATCTTACAAATTAAATTAAAAGTAATTGATATATTCACTGAAACCGAATTAAAATCAACATTATCTTTGTGTGATTTAGCCGGGCTGGAAAGAGCAGCAACAAGTTTGGAAAGAAGAAAAGAAGGGTCTTTTATTAATAAATCATTATTAGCATTATCAAATGTTATTAATAAATTGTCTAGTTCGGCGTTAGAACATATTCCATATAGAGATTCCAAATTGACAAGATTGTTACAACCAGCATTAAGTGGTTCTTCACTAGTACTGATACTTTGTACCATTCATATGGGAGGTAATCAACAAAGTGCCCAGCAATGGGTATCTGAAACTTATAAAACATTAAGATTTGCTGCTCGAGCCAAAGATATTGTTATAAATGTGGAACGTAATAATGGGAAACGACTTGATAGTGATTCTGCTAAAATGATTCAAGAGTTGAATAGTATAATTGAACAACAAAAACAAGAGATTATGAAATTACAAAATGATAACATTAATTCAAATTCCATGTATGCTCCTTCTTCTGGATTTGGAAATGATAGAATAACTGAATTGGAAGCAGAAAACAAAATATTGTATGAAAAATTGGATCATTTTTCTCGATTGACAGATTTACAAAAAACAGAGACAGTTATTGTCAAAAATGATATACTTAATGATATTATGAGTTCTGGAGTTGATAATCTGCAAGTATTAATGGCAAATATTGAAGATTTTTATAAACGAATGACATTTGAAACTAACGAATATAAAGCTTATATTTCCCATTTGGAAACCCAATTGAAATTGGAGAGTATTAATAGTGCATCTACAACAACAATTCCTACCAATGATTCATCTGAATTATTTGATGTTTTAAAAGACCAAGAAGAAGAAATAGTGATGTTGAAAGAACAACTTAAAGACAAAGACCAAATTATAAAGAGTTTATCAAAGACAACAAGATTACGTCGTTTGGTAGACAATAATGCTTCTAATACCAGTAATCTTAGTATCAATAATAATACAATTGACAATGATTTCAAAAGATCAAATAACACTATATCAAGTTTACTTCATTTAGATAAGGAAAATCATACCCCAGATTTAAAGGAATTCAAATTAAGTCATAAAAAACCACAATCAAACTATGATTTGTTACTGGGTTAATAAAGTAGGGGGTATACCTTTTATTTCTGTTCCGTTGTATTAATATACAAAATTATAATTTGAATCACTTGATATAGTAGTTTCTTTCATATTTAGATTTTTTAATTGTGTTGTAGCTCTCTGAATGGTATTTTTCTAATTAACCTGCAACTGTAAGATTTTGTGTGTGCGTGTGCGTGTGCGTGTGTTATCAAATTATGGTTGTACAGTATTGAAATTTGTGTTCATAGATTTTTACAGCAATACATAAAATTATTGATAACCAATTCGGCTAAAATCCACAATCAATAAAATTTCCTTCCTCCTTTTTATTTTTTTTTTTTTCCTGTTCAGCCTTAAACTATCTAAGAGATCATTAAATTAAAACAAGAAAAAAGACAAGAAAATTACCAGGGTTTAAATATTTATTATTTTTTTTAATTTATTCCAATATCAAGATCTTTTTTCTTTTTTTCAAAACTACCCTTCTGGTTAATCCTTTACCTGTTTAGATTCAAAATAGACAATAATGTTTAAGAAACTAAGGTCAAATTCCACATCTCAATCAAGGACATCTGAGAGTGGGATAAATAACTCACGAAGATATAGTTCCCCAAATCCCGTGAATTTTGAAATCCTTCACAGAGGAAATAGTCCTATAATACAAAATGACAATGACCTTTCCCTTTAACTACAACACAATCAAATAAATCAGCTACACTATCTGAAGCAGAAACATTATATATAGATCGACAGCAAAGATTAGAATTACAAGATAACTACATTGATAATTTTACAATGTATTTACCATTTGTTATCCGACAGATGCGATTGCTTGAAACAAGAAGGTATTATGAAAGTGACCGTCCACTGCGAAATAGTACTAGTGATAATAGTAATTCCAGTAATCAAAATGAACCTGGAGCAAATCATATACTTGTACCCATGGATGATAGTTTTGATGATACATCTACTATTTTTGAAGATACTCATATCCCAATGGAAGCATATGCTGCATCTAATTTCAAGATTCTAGACAAAGGGTTGACTGATTTTACTATAAAACGACTGTTTATTTTGGTTAATGGTATGTTGAAACATAATATGTATATTTTCCCAAGTGATGAATCCTTTGAGTTATTCAAATCATTAAGGTTGAATGTGAAGAAGGATAGAAAGAACCTGATTGTAGTTTATGATCATCATGGAACTATTAAGAGAGTATCGTCCACAACTAAAAGAGAAGATTTAACTCATGATGATATAATTATTGATGATCGTCCTCATATAGTTCCATTGGATCAAAAATTAAAAGGATTAGGATTACCATTGTTTAAAGTTACTGTTCCATATTTGTCATCATTTAGAAAGAATACCCCATTTATTATGTTTAAGAAATTTAAAGAAATTCCATCTGCTCCTGATTTAAATTCTCAGGATGAGATAGAATTTGAAACGTTCAATTTTTGTTTAGTTTATTCCAAATATTTTCAAAATTATCGAAGATTTATATTTGAATTTCATCCAACTAATAAACCAAGTTTTAAACTTCTAATGTTTCAAAGTAATTTTCGTCCATTTGCCGATTTCGCTTATAAGAATACTAGATTTAGAGTAATTGGACCATCCATGATCCTGGGTGTAGTGCAACATTATAACCCACACATGAGATTATTGATTGTTGATGAAAATAAACCATCGTTAGTTGATGATGTGATCAATAAAAAACCAAGTACAGGATTCATGAAGAAAAATCTAGTGATATTTGTCCTTCATTTGATATGAATGATCCTGATACTTTTGTAAATCCAATTCCAAATAATTCCTTTGCAACTGAAATTGATCTTCTCAGTTACCTCAACCACTGTTTATCAGTAATGATCTTCCACCATTTGGATCATTTAAAGATTCTATATTATACCAAAATGCTCAACTTCTTCCCAAGAAATATAGTGAAGTTGGCAAAATTCAAATTTATCAAGACAAAGACACTGTACAAGGAAATGATTTAAATAGTACATTATCTGTTGATATTGATTCATTAGTAATTCTTTGTATCATGCATACATTACGTGAAGTTTCTATTAGAAATTCTGGAAGAACACAATCACCCGGATCTTTTGGGTTTGCCGGCAGTTTGGCACGTCAATCATATAGCTTTGATCCTCCAAATCCAGGAGTTTTTCTATAAAAGGTTACAATAACCAACAAATACTCCCTACTTTTTGTTTTTTTTTTTTTATTATTTATTTATTTATTTATTTGCTTTTTGTTTGTTTGTGAAATGGCATACCTTTGCTCTTGGTACTATAGAGTCATATATAGAGCTATTTATTGTTATTACATTGTACTATATATACAGTATATAGACACATATACATACATACAAGTATATATTCTGTATTTTTTTTTTGTTTGAGTCTGATTAGAAGTGTTCTGGAGATCTGGATCTTTCTCTTCTTGGTGGGGATCTAGATGGGGATCTACTAAATCTTCTTTCTTCACGTCTACCTTCATCTTCATAACCTCTTCTGTTTTCTTCTTCGTAACCTCTTCTATTTTCTTCTTCATAACCTCTTCTACCTTCATCACGGTCGTAGCCTCTTCTACCATCATCACGTCTGTAGTCACCGTATCCACCACCATCTCTTCTTCTGTCATCTCTGTAACCACCTCTTCTATCATCCCTGAAACCACCTCTTCTATCATCTCTGTAGCCACCATAGCCACCATAACCACCTCTTCTGCCACCATCTCTGTAGCCACCGTCTCTGTATCCGCCATCTCTAAAACCACCATAGCCGCCTCTTCTACCGCCATCTCTGTATCCGCCTTCACGGTAGCCATAACCTCTGCCACCATCACGATAACCGTAGCCTCTACCACCTTGGAATTGTTGTCTAACGCGGTATGGATCAGATCTAGCAACTTGAACAACTAAACCATCCTTTATTGAATAAGGAAAAGTCTTACCGTCCATTTCCAAAGCACGTTCACAACTTTCTGCATCTTTATATTCAACAAAGGCATATTTTTCACCGTCATCAGATCTTGGAGGAGGAATGTCTAATCTGACTAATTCACCATATCTTGATAGGAATTTGTGTTAGTTGAGGAATCAATTATAAATTGGAAGGAAAATAAATTTTGATATTGTTGTTGATTTTCTTGAAGGATATTATTTGGGGGGAATGGAATTAGAAATAAATTACATTAAAAGAAAGTAGATCTAGAACTAAAACTTATTATGAAAAAGCTGGATATAGGAATAAGGAGAAGGAGAAGGAGAAATAAAAATAAAAAAAAAAAAAATAAAAAAAAAAAAAAAAAAAAAATAAATAGAAAGGAACTGAAAGGAAAGGATATGAAATGAAATGAAGGAAAATGAAATAAAAGGAAAGGAAAGGAACATATCCTGATGAAATGAAGATATGATTTATGGAAGGATTTCAGGGTATAATAATTGATGGAAAGTTCATGAAACTGTCAACTTTAAAATAATGAGGATATGATGTAAGGAATAGGAACATGAAGGATATGCAATTATGAATATAGAATGATAATGATGAATAGATGAGAAATTCACAATTCTGGATGGAATATGGATGGTTATATCCTAGAATAGTTTGTTAATCAGAGATTTGGTATAGAGTTGCTTCCCGGACAAAAACAAAAACAAAAAAAAAAGACCAACACTAAAAGAACATCAAAAACGTCATAACAAAATAATGTTATACATACTTTTCAAAATCTGGAGCTAAATCAGCTGCCTTTGATTCTCTATTAAAACCTGTAACGTATAATGTATTTTTGGCATCGTTGAATGGAATGATTCTAATGAAACAGAAGCAAGAAGATTTTTTTGTCGACACTCAGTTTCTTGTACAACGTTAAAAATTTTTTTTATGTCTTATTCTCTCGTTTGCCTCACTGAATAAAAATCAAAATTGGAACCTATTTGCACGACCTTGACTTCTTTTTCAAGTAATAATTTTTACACCGCACATAGCCTCTTAAGTTATTTTTTTTTTTTTTAATCGAGCCAAAAGACAAAAAGACAAAAAAACAATTTCTAGGAAAAAGAAAAGTTAACTTTGATATCATCGTTTAAGCATACAAACCAAAAGACAAAAAAAAAAAAAAAATCCTACTACATAACCCCTTGGTCTTTACAATACTAAACACAAATCAATTCAAATCTTAAATAAAAAAAAGAGACAACCCTTCCTTATTTTTTTTTTCATTCGCTACTATCTTTGCTTATTTATTTTTTTGTTATTAAGTTTACAAAGACTTTTTTTTCATTTAGTTTTTCAATTCTAATATAATTTCCAATATCATGAGCCAGAAGTTTGAACAAGCAAAATCACACTCAAAGCCATACAAACAATCCTTGTATGATTTGTATTACTTTCATTTCCCTTTTACCATGCTCACGCCAACAGAGACTTTATTACTTCATGTATTTCTATTAAGTCTTATGTCATTAGTTGTTTATGGTATTTGTGCATACTTACCATCTACAATCATGTTTTCACTTTCACGAGCATATTATTATTTATTTGGAGCTGATTTAGGTGCCTTTTCAGATATTGAGTAATCAGTATAATCATGAATTCCAAGTTCCAGGTGTAAGCACTCACATAGATAGCAGTTGAGGAAGTAAATTGTGATGATTACTTGAGGTGATCCGTATACTTACTTTCTCCTTGTTTTACACCTATAGTTATCAAGTGGACACAACCATACGTGCCTTTATTTGGCCAATGTTGGGTTAGTTTTGTTTATGTAATATATTATGAATAAATACATTAATTTCCATATCAAGAAATTCTGGTTATGGTGTTTTTTCTTTTTTTTTTATAATCGTAAACTATCATTGTTTCATTTAAGCCCGGAGGAAAACTAAAAGAAAAAAAAAAAATGTAATGAATACAAACATTGAGGGACGCGTCTTGGAATCAATCATCATATCTGTGCAATGAGTAGTATCCCCAATGCTCCCTTTAAGGCTCCAAGATTGATGAAACCTACAGGTCAATCAGGTATTAAGCAATTGGGATCAGTAAGCAGGCCGACCATTAAGAGATCCATCCCACGTCCAACAACTGGATCCAATGCTGCAAATACAAACCCTTCAATCAAGAGATCTAGACCATCTACACCTACAGACTCCACCATAGAAAAATATACTATACAATGGAGAAAGAGAACAACAAAAAAGAATAAAACTTGGGATGGGGGATGGACACGCAACTATTCATCACCTTGAAAACGGAGGATGTGAAATCTTTGCAAAAAACTCGGATAACAAATCACTAGGAAAAAGAACCTACACCAGTGTGCCCCTGACTTTGAAGAGGTGATCAGTATTGGAACCTTTGAAATTGAATTAGATGAAAAAATTAGTGGAACACAGGAATCTTCTGAAGAAAAGCCAGCAAAGGTAGTTTTGAAACGTGTCTCGCCTGTACCAACTGCATCGGGGAATGTGATCCATCAATTCAAGAAGGTTGCACCTCCAACTTATGTTGAAAGGCCAAACTTTAGAAAAGCTTTGTATGATGATAATGCAAGTGCGATTTCTTTACCACCACCACCTAAATTATCCAAATTTCTAAAGGTAAGTATAGATCCGCATTTGGCAACCAAATTACGACCTCATCAAGTCGAAGGAGTAACTTTTTTATATGAGTGTCTCATGGGATTTCGTGACTTTCAAGGACAAGGGTGCCTATTGGCCGATGAAATGGGTTTAGGAAAAACATTAATGACAATTACTACAATTTGGACATTACTCAAGCAAAACCCATACCCAGATCAAATGAAGTCTATTGCTAGCAAGATTCTTGTTGTTTGTCCTGCCACTCTTATTTCAAACTGGAGACAAGAATTCAAGAAATGGTTGGGTGCTAACAAGCTAAATGTGCTTACTTTAAACAATGCCATGTCCAATGAGAAACGCGATATCTTGAGTTTTGGAAAGTTGAATGTGTATCAAGTTTTAGTGGTCAACTATGAAAAAATAACGAGCCATTATGAAGAACTATCTACTATCAAATTTGATTTGTTGGTTTGTGATGAAGGGCACCGTTTAAAGAATAGTACGAATAAAGTTTTAAACCATTTAATCAAATTGAACATCCCACGAAAGATTGTGCTAACCGGTACGCCTATTCAGAACGAATTGATTGAGTTTCATACCTTGATTTCATTTCTCAATCCGGGAGTGCTTCCTGAATTAAAGACCTTTCAGAAGAATTATGTGAATCCAATTTCTCGAGCACGAGATGTAAACTGTTTTGACCCAGAGGTGAAACGCAGAGGTGAAGAAATCTCCCAGCTGTTGATCAAGTTAACCCTGGAGTTTATATTAAGAAGAACTCAATCTATTTTATCACTGTATCTAACTCGCAAAACAGATATTCTATTATTTGTTCCACCCAGTGAATTACAGGTGAGACTATTCAAATACATTACCAACTTAAAGAAATTTAACCAAATCAACAGTGGTTCCGACTCATTTACTTTGATCAATTTGTTTAAGAAAATTTGTAACTCTCCATCTTTATTGGTTGATGATTCGTTTTTCAAAAAATTGTTGAAGAGAAATTTCATCTCACTTTGTCTTCAGGTAAAATAAATGTTTTGATACCGTTATTATTGGAGATTGTTGCTCAAAAGGAAAAAATTGTCTTGATTTCAAACTATACTCAAACATTAAATCTTTTAGAAAAAGTATTGTCTAAGATTGGTTTGACATTTACTAGATTAGATGGATCCACTCCCACCAATGTTAGAAGCAAGATTGTCAAGCAATTCAACACAAACCCAGCTATTCATGTCTTTTTATTATCGTCAAAGTCAGGAGGTATGGGAATAAATCTTGTTGGTGCCTCCCGATTGATATTGTTTGATAATGATTGGAACCCCGCAACTGATCTACAATCAATGTCAAGAATTCACAGAGATGGACAACAAAAGCCATGTTTTATTTATAGAATTTTTACCACTGGATGTATTGATGAGAAAATTTTCCAGCGTCAATTGGTCAAAAACAAGTTGAGTTCAAAGTTTTTAGATAATGATTCAACAAGCAAGTCGGATATCTTCGACGACAGCGACCTCAAAAACATATTTGAAGTGGATATAAATACTACATCGAATACTCATGATTTGTTGGAATGCTCGTGTAATGGAGATGGTTCTACTCTTGGTCAACAACTATCACAATCTCAAGAAAATTCCGATAAAGTTGATGCAGAAAAAGAAGAAGAAGAATCTACACTTGGTAAACAACATTGGGTATCTGCTTTGACGCTTCAACAAAAGATGGCTGACAATGGAGATGTCATGAAGAAATCTGCAGTTAGATCGGCATTAAATGATTATCAACATTACAACCCGAACGTGAACAAAAATTTAACATTTGATCCCGTTCTACATCGACTTGCTAATAATCCTAGTTTTAAGGATAAGAAATTACCTATTACGTTTATTATGCTGAGAGTATGTAACCAAGAAGAATAAATTGTAATACATTATTTTTGCATCATTTTCAATCTTGCTTCAGCAGCTCTAGCTCTTTGTTCTCTCATTAATCTCATTTTTTGTTGTTCACTCAATCCACTTAAATCATCAACTTTATGGTTTGCTAATACACCATTGGATGATATTTTCGGTTTCTTCAATTCCATTTCAGTTTTCTTTGCCAATTCTTCTTGAATTAATTTCTGTTTCTCTAATTTAATTTGCTCACTTTTGGCCCTTTCAGATTCTTCGAATTCTTCTTGGATTTTGCCTTTCCTACCTTAGCAAGGTCCCAATCACAATATTGTTCTCCTAATTTATGACGAACTATTTGGAATACCTTTCGTGATTCTACGTCGGCAATTTCGGCAGGTGTTCTATCGACATTGTTTAATACCATAGGTGATGCTTTAAGATTGACTAATAATACCTGTACCATATGACCAAGTCCATTTGCAGCTGCATAATGCAATAATGTAGGTGTGTGAGCATTGTCCAATTTGAATGTATCAACGTTAACATTATTCTGTTTAATAAAACTAATCAACTTCGGAGCTTTCTGTCGTTTTAGTAAGCCAATCAATTCATTAGCTAATTGCTCATGTTTGATCTCTTCGGGGGATTTTTCAATTTTTGGTGTTGTTGATCTTTCTGGAGTGAACTCCTTTTGTTTCTTCTTGATTACTTTCGGCATATCAACAACATGTAAATGCATTAGTTCTACCCACGCACGTTTCAATTCATGAGTGGTTGCTCGCTTTGTGGTAAATGGGAAACTTCTGAGTCTTTCATCTTTATTTTCAATAACTGCTCCTTCATATCCAACTAAAATTTTTCTATTTGACGCCCCGTTTGCACGAATATAAATTGAAGTACATTCATCAATGTGATGTTTCCATTCTTGTAACAATTCCCTAACTTCTTGAATCAATGCCTGTTCATTATATCTTCTGATACTTGACCCAGCAGAATTTGCTTTACCACGAGCATTATCACTTGCACTTTGAGATCCACCTTGTTTTCTTCTTGTCGTGTATCTATGGAAGGTTTTGGATACAATTATATCAACAGCTTGTTCTTGAAAAGACTCTTTCGCACTAGGAGCATTGCCTCTGGTATTCTTCTTCATATGTGATATAATTGCCCCGGCAAAATGACCTCCTCCAATCATAAATAATGCTGACTTACCAGTTTTAGGAAACTGATCAAGTGATTTTATTGGATCATCTAGTTGAGTTGGAGAAAATATGGCCTTGTAAACACCAATTGCCTTATCTGCTGCAACCAAAGGAGATTTAAATAATATGAATGGTGATTTGGTATTAAGATAACTTACAGTAGATTCATCTTCTTCTCCGTTAGCTGCAGTAGCACTAACTTCAATTTTTTGCATCAAACTTTGAAGCTTGTCTACTTCTGTATCACTTTCATCATCATCTGAACCTGACAAACTTTCTATAGACTCCTCCTCAAGTAATTTATCAAATTCTTCCTCTGAAACAGGGGGCAAATCATTAAGTTGTCTTTTCAAATTGTATCTGTATAGATCTGATTTGTAATAGTCCGTATCATGAGTGCTTGGTGTCGGTATTTTTTGTGATTCTTCTATTGTAGGTACATTCTCAATCTTGATATTTTCCAAGGTTTTGGAATCAAAATATAACAATTCCAATGAACGGGTTATTCTATCAGGAAGATTATATACATATAGGTCGTCTTGATTCATGGTTTAATGATTACGGAAAAGAAATGCAACGACTGAAAAAGAAAAAAAGAAAAAAAAAAAAATAATGAAAAGAAAAGAAAAGAAAAAAAAATCCAAAATCGAGAATAAATAATGTGTATGCTTCAAAACTATGTGTCATAATCTCATTTGTTGTTTTTGTTTTTGTTTTTTGTTTACATTATCAGCATCTATATATCTCTCAGGTCTACAATGACTCACCAACTTTATGGCATTGCTGTAAAAGTATTCAATCTTCTTTGGATCCATAAATGGATGAGTACCATGTCCGAAATTAATAATATAATTCTGTTTTCCGAATCCTTTCAACATTTTTTCAACACCCTTAGCAATAGCTTCATCTGAACCATACATAAGACCAGGATCCAAGTTACCTTGTAAAGTAATTCTTCTACCGTTGACAACTTTCACGGCATCTTCAGGTCTGTATAACCAATCAAGAGAGACACAATCGTAACCAGAGTCACACAAGTCGTCCAAGGCATACCAAGCACCTTTGGCAAAACAGTCAATGGAATCTTCTCTTCAATACCTAATTCTTTTAATCTGGCTGGCAATTTTTCGGATATTTGTCTCAAGTATGGTAATGCAAACTCGTTAAATGCGTCTGGTCCCAATTCACCAGCCCAAGATTCAAATACTTGCAACATTTGTGCACCAGCAACGACTTGTTGAGCCAAAAATTCAACACATGCATCAGAAGTAGCTTGTAAAAGTTTGTGAGCGGCTTCTGGATATTTATAAATCCATTCCTTTGCAAATCTGAACATTTTTGAACCCTGTCCTTCAGTCATATAAACCAATAATGTCCATGGAGCACCAACAAATCCTAAAAGTGGTACTCTACCGTTCAATTTTGTTCTTGTTAAAGTGATTGCTTTATAAGCCCAGGCTAATTTAGTCTTGACATCTGGTTTCAAATCAACTCTGGCTAAATCTTCTGGTTTTCTTAAAGGGTCTTGGAATACTGGTCCTTTACCATCAATCATCTTTATGTCAAATCCCATTGCTTGTGGAATAACCAAGATATCACTGAATATAATAGCGGCGTCGATCAATCCATCGTAATGGTCGACTGGTTGGATAGTAATTTCTGAAGCAATTTCGGCATCCTGACAACATTGGAAAAAGTCTCTATCCCCTTTGACTTCATGGTATTGTGGTAAATAACGACCTGCTTGTCTCTAAATGCATTAATTATGTTAGTATTAATTGCTGAGCTTTGATATTCTCTTGAAACCAGTTTGCTATCTCTTTTTTGTTTTTTTTTTTTTTTTTGTTATTTATTTTTCAACATACCATGATCCAAATTGGGGGTCTTTCGACCTTTTCACCCTTGGCGGCTCTAAGAATCAAATCGTTCTTTAATGGTGCAAATTTGGC
>CAJVQF010000155.1:0-43447 GCA_911254575.1 Candida sanyaensis
TCAGAGAACAGACTAAATGATTGAACATCCTTACCTCAGTTGAAACATCCTTACCTCACTCACTTTTAAATTTTGGTAGACCCTCACACCAATATGAATGTGAACCTCGACACCAATATATTTTTATCAGTAGTATCGCTCCGCTCAACTACTGTAGAAAGGGTGTGGTCACATGAGATTGTCACGTTTTGTTGTCACATGAGATTGTCACGTGGAGTTGTCACATGAGATTGTCACGTGTTTTGTTCACATGTTCTCCTCACGTGTTTTGTTCACATGTTCTCCTCACGTGTGTCACATGTTTCTGTCACATGTTTTTGTTCACGTTCTCGGGGTGACTTCTCCATACCTTCCCTATTCTCTAATTCCCACGCCGTTGCACTCTCCTTTCCATTACCTTTCTAGATCTCTACCTGGTTTCTGTCTATTTTGAATTTTCGATTTTTTTTTTATGTCAACTTTGTTAAATTCTCAGATGAAAATTTTTTTTGTGTGTTGGCTCGTTCCTAGATTAGCGGTTTTGCATCCTTACATTACGTTTCTCTGTGTTTGTGTGTGTGTGTGTTTCGGGGTGTTGCTTATATGTTTGATACAAACGATATTGTAATCGTGTTATATTTCTTTAATTCCCTTTTTTTCCTTCTGTTGCAAAGGATTTCTCGAAAAGCTGCTGCTTTAAAGAGAATGATGTAACAAACATAACTATATATTTTTTTTCTAACTAGACATAGAGGTTATTTCTGCCGTGGAACTGGTTTCCGCACGCATAAACGATTTAGACTGAATATATATTATGTATTTCTATAAAAAAAAAAAAATTTTTGTAGTATCGATAAAAAATTAATCTCCAATTATTCTTGTGTATTCACCTTACAAATTTTTTCCTCTCTTGTTATTTTTTTCCGGTATCATAGAATTGCATTTTAGCTATTTCCGATATAAAAAATGTCTGTTACCTCTTTTCTCTTTTTTTTTTTTTTTTTAGTCATCTCGCCTAGTCATCGCACAAAAAAAATTTTTCACTTTTGTTAAATTTTATTTCATTTTATTTTATAACACATAAGCATCACCACATATCGGTTATAATGCTTCTGCATATTCCTATGCAATTCATTGTTTAATCATTTTTGTCTTGTTCCCATGGTTGCAATTATTTCCCAGGGTGTGCACCTTTTAATTGTATATCCTTTCTTTTATTTTGTTTCACAAACAATCAATACAATCTACCCCTGCATTTATCACCAACCTTTCTGCCTCCGTTAACGGAGATCATTATCTCTCAGTGTCTACATTTAAATCCAACAAGATACAATGTTCATCAAATCATTACTACCATATGATCCTGAAGTCTTTAA
This sequence comes from Candida sanyaensis, assembly GCA_911254575.1. Classification (NCBI taxonomy): domain Eukaryota; kingdom Fungi; phylum Ascomycota; class Pichiomycetes; order Serinales; family Debaryomycetaceae; genus Candida; species Candida sanyaensis. The sequence continues at coordinate 1,356 of CAJVQF010000155.1, forward strand.
TGTATTAACAGTACAATCCTACGTCCCAGAAGATACCAACCTTTACTTTCTACATGTCCATGAACACTATGTCCCTGTTATTCCACTCTTTATTTCAACCATTCTCTAAAGATAATTGCTATTCGTTTTTTTCTTTGTTGATTTGTTTTTTTTTATTCTCGCCATCAAAGTCGTGCACATTGCTCAAGAGTTAGTAGTTCCATCATGATTACATGTATAATTGATCAATGTACTGTCATGATTTGAGATATCTGGCCATGTGAAATGTTTAAATCTGCAGTTTCCTAAATAAATGGCTTCAATTGTGTTTACTTTTATCTACTACTCACGGTGTAGTCACCTGTGCACTCTATTATATAACCATCTTCGTAAATCAGATAAATTCAATTATATACTATGTCATTACAATAGAAAGTTACTGGGTTATTAGTTTTAACATCATTGTTGCTGCAGTGAATTCTTGAAGACATCATTAAATTGACTTAGCATGGGTCTTCACAGCTGGGCTTGTTTCCCACATATCTCTCTGATGTCATGATTATATCAATAGTATTATCCTAAGAGATTACAACTAATTTCATCCCTTGTATCAATGTAGCCTATTACACTTCTTATCAGCTTGTTAACCAAATGATATTTTAATATCCTCGTTACTATTGAGTCTCTGATACAATTACCAATACATTTATCTAACATGGCTCTAACATTGAGATATAATAGATATTTTCTTCTACACCCTGCCATGTATTGCTTTCTTTTGGTTCTCCTTTTATGTGCTTTCTCTTGTGATGAACATCTTCTGATCCAATGCGGGGAATATTCTCATGATATTATACCAAAATTCATTACCATTTTTTGTTAAGACTACTTTTGATTCTTGCTCTCCTTGTAAATGTAAGTTTCCTATGATTTTATTCATTCCCGTATCATATCCATTACTCCGGGATTAATCACCAATTGAATGTACAGTATTATTTCTTGATATTCTCCAATCACAGTTCGCTATTTCTTAAACGAACTCCAAATAAATAATGTTGCAAATTAACTACTTCAACAGGGATCTACTCACATCATCATGGATTGCTTGTAGTGTAATGTTGTGAATCATCACTCAATGTCCATAACATCCCATGTTTGCTCTTGTGAATAAATACACTATCCTGTTCTCATTCAACTCAAGGGGTAATTCGACTAATACATCATCATCTTCGGTATCTTCTTCCATTCTGATCCATCTTGGTTATTGATTTAACAAACTACCACTTCCATTATACTTTGGGGGTGATTCAATGAGATGCAAAAATATCATGTCATTTTATATCTCTTTCATATTCAGTGCATTATATAACTAATCCAAATGCTTTATACATCTCTTTATTATAATCTATTACTTTTGATCATGTTTCCCACATCTGCAACTCCAGTTGATGCATTTGTTGTTCCTGTTGCTTGGGTAGTTGCTGCTGTTGCAGTTGTTGCTATTGCTTGGGTCGTTGCTGCAGTTGCAGGGGTAGTTCCTGTGATTCTTCTACTCTGGTTTCTAATTCCAGTTGGTTTAAAGTCTATTCCCTTGGCATTGACATCTCATCTGTAATGTGTTGTTTGCTATCCATTAATCTTGATTCATTTCCATTCAACGTTAACTTTGATGTTGCTGAATTACACTTATTCTGTAACTCTTGTTTCCAAATTCCCCTTGGTTTGATGTCTATTCCAATGACACTGCCAACTCATCTGTAATGTGTTGTTAACCTTCCACTTCATTCATCACCACATGAATCCCAAGATAAACTTGATATTCATCACTCCGATTTTGATGCTGATCACTCCGATCTTGATACAATTCAGTTCACGTCAACCCAAAGAATTATTGAATCTAGTCTGTCCATTTTTGATACTACCCAAATCACTTCAACCCAATCAATGGCTTCTTCCAATAACTCATTGGTTACTTCTGAATCACAATCCAAAAAATTGAAAACACATCACGCTGAAGATCCAATGGATTTGAATGGGTCAACTGAAATTATTAACATCAAATCCTATTTCCCACAAAATATCAAACATATTGTGTCCACTGCTGATAACGGTGATTTCAAATTTTCACCAATGATTTTTCAAGTTGTTATTCGTGGAAAATTGAATTATGTTGTCTTTGATGCTGATCAGACAAAATCAATGTTAATGGGTTCTTTGGTGAACAATTTAACCATGAATTATATGAAATTCTGGATTCAAAATCTTCCAAAATTGATTGGGAGTTCTAAGATGGTAAAGTTGATTTCTAGAAATGTTAACGGCATCAGTGAATTAACATTGAAAAATACCAATTTGATGGGATAATACAATTAATATCATCTCTTTTTAAGTTGTTGAATTAGAAAATTGAAAATAATACATAATGATAGTAGTTGTTGTTGATTGTAGAAGAAAAATGATAATTAGAAATATTTTTCGCTGAATTTTTTTTTTTTTTTCTCTCCGTTGATATCCACCAATAGCGAAAACCTAAAATAATCATCTTCTTTATACACTTAATTTAACCATTTATAATGCACTTGAGATATTCAGTTAGCTCAATATTGACTTCTGATACATCTACACTGGTTATTGATCAGTTCTGGGAAGTGATTTTGTGAAATGTAAATTTTTTACAGAATTTTATCCAAGTATATATTTTAATAGAAATTTTAAACTAATACTCAATGAAAATCTAACACATTCATTAAAACTTTGTCTTTTCATGTCAGAAACAACTTTGTTACCCCGGATTATCCCACAAATGCAAGTGTTACTAATCCGAAGAAGATAACTACAATAATTGGTGTGTATAATTACATTTAAACAGAATGTTAATTATCCGGGATCAACGAAAAAAATTTATCCGTAACACTGTTTCTACTACTTCTCTCGATTACCCAAAAAAATTGAATTTCGCAGAATATTTCTTTTTGGCCAAGTGGAAATTGTTATTCACTGTTTATTTTTTTTTCTTCTGTTACGAAATTCGATTCCTCGGAAATGCTATTTTTTTGTTCTCGCCCTAAAATTATCGACCCAAATGCCCTGTTTTGAAATACATATTATTCTACAAATATTAATCATGAGATTCAAAATAAAGTTGATATAATATATTCAATGGTTAATGTATACTCTCAACTCTTATCTTATGTAGTTGTGGCGTAATGTTGTGTTGTTATAAAGTATTCAAAAATCTGCTTTCATTCAAGGTCATTTTTTGAGAAATCTGCTTTCATTCAAGGTCGTGTTTGGGTAAATCTGCTTTCATTCAATTTTTTTCCCTAACAAATTTCTGAAATCTGCTTTCATTCAAGTGCGTATTTTGCAAAATCTGCTTTCATTCATTTTAAGGTCGCACTCATAATAACTTTGGGGAAATAGTGTTTTTTCCATCGCTAGCCTCCGGCCGTCGCGTAATCAAGGGCAGATTCGACTAAATTACCAAAAATTGTCGACCCAAGTGCCATGTTTTAGAGAAGTAATATCTTGACAAGTTTTAATCATGAGATTAAAAATAAAGTTGATATAAAATATTCAATGGTTAATGTACACTATGTAGTCTTTACATTTGAAGTTGTGGTGTAAAGTTGTGTTGTTTTCTGGTTATTAAAAATCTGCTTTCATTAAAACCTGTTTTTCGAGAAATCTGCTTTCATTCAATTTTTTTCCCTAACAAATTTCTGAAATCTGCTTTCATTCAAGGTCGTGTTTGGGTAAATCTGCTTTCATTCAATTTTTTTCCCTAACAAAATTCTCAAATCTGCTTTCATTCAAGTGCGTATTTTGCAAAATCTGCTTTCATTCATTTTAAGGTCGCACTCATAATAACTTTGGGGAAATAGTGTTTTTTTTCCATCGCTAGGCCTCCGGCCGTCGCGTAATCAAGGGGCAGATTCGACTAAATTACCAAAAATTGTCGACCCAAGTGCCATGTTTTAGAGAAGTAATATCTTGACAAGTTTTAATCATGAGATTAAAAATAAAGTTGATATAAAATATTCAATGGTTAATGTACACTATGTAGTCTTTACATTTGAAGTTGTGGTGTAAAGTTGTGTTGTTTTCTGGTTATTAAAAATCTGCTTTCATTAAAACCTGTTTTTCGAGAAATCTGCTTTCATTCAATTTTTTTCCCTAACAAATTTCTGAAATCTGCTTTCATTCAAGGTCGTGTTTGGGTAAATCTGCTTTCATTCAATTTTTTTCCCTAACAAAATTCTCAAATCTGCTTTCATTCAAGTGCGTATTTTGCAAAATCTGCTTTCATTCATTTTAAGGTCGCACTCATAATAACTTTGGGGAAATAGTGTTTTTTTTCCATCGCTAGGCCTCCGGCCGTCGCGTAATCAAGGGGCAGATACGACTAAATTACCAAAAATTGTCGACCCAAGTGCCCTGTTTTAGAGAAGAAATATCTTGACAAGTATTAATCATGAGATTAAAAATAAAGTTGATATAAAATATTCAATGGTTAATGTACACTATGTAGTCTTTACATTTGAAGTTGTGGTGTAAAGTTGTGTTGTTTTCTGGTTATTAAAAATCTGCTTTCATTAAAACCTGTTTTTCGAGAAATCTGCTTTCATTCAATTTTTTTCCCTAACAAATTTCTGAAATCTGCTTTCATTCAAGGTCGTGTTTGGGTAAATCTGCTTTCATTCAATTTTTTTCCCTAACAAAATTCTCAAATCTGCTTTCATTCAAGTGCGTATTTTGCAAAATCTGCTTTCATTCATTTTAAGGTCGCACTCATAATAACTTTGGGGAAATAGTGTTTTTTTTTCATCGCTAGGCCTTCGGCCGTCGCGTAATCAAGGGGCAGATTCGACTAAATTACCAAAAATTGTCGACCCAAGTGCCATGTTTTAGAGAAGTAATATCTTGACAAGTTTTAATCATGAGATTAAAAATAAAGTTGATATAAAATATTCAATGGTTAATGTACACTATGTAGTCTTTACATTTGAAGTTGTGGTGTAAAGTTGTGTTGTTTTCTGGTTATTAAAAATCTGCTTTCATTAAAACCTGTTTTTCGAGAAATCTGCTTTCATTCAATTTTTTTCCCTAACAAATTTCTGAAATCTGCTTTCATTCAAGGTCGTGTTTGGGTAAATCTGCTTTCATTCAATTTTTTTCCCTAACAAAATTCTCAAATCTGCTTTCATTCAAGTGCGTATTTTGCAAAATCTGCTTTCATTCATTTTAAGGTCGCACTCATAATAACTTTGGGGAAATAGTGTTTTTTTTTCATCGCTAGGCCTTCGGCCGTCGCGTAATCAAGGGGCAGATTCGACTAAATTACCAAAAATTGTCGACCCAAGTGCCATGTTTTAGAGAAGTAATATCTTGACAAGTTTTAATCATGAGATTAAAAATAAAGTTGATATAAAATATTCAATGGTTAATGTACACTATGTAGTCTTTACATTTGAAGTTGTGGTGTAAATTTGTGTTGTTCTATGGTTTTGAAAAATCTGCTTTCATTCAAGGTCATTTTTTGAGAAATCTGCTTTCATTCAATTTTTTTCCCTAACAAATTTCTCAAATCTGCTTTCATTCAAGGTCGTGTTTGGGTAAATCTGCTTTCATTCAATTTTTTTCCCTAACAAATTTCTCAAATCTGCTTTCATTCAGGGTCGTGTTTAGGCAAATCTGCTTTCATTCATTTTAAGGTCGCACTCATAATACCTTTGGGGAAATAGTGTTTTTTTTCCATCGCTAGGCCTCCGGCCGTCGCGTAATCAAGGGGCAGATACGACTAAATTACCAAAAATTGTCGACCCAAGTGCCCTGTTTTAGAGAAGAAATATCTTGACAAGTATTAATCACGAGATTCAAAATAAAGTTGATATAAAATATTCAATGGTTAATGTACACTATGTAGTCTTTACATTTGAAGTTGTGGTGTAAAGTTGTGTTGTTTTCTGGCTATTAAAAATCTGCTTTCATTCAAGGTCATTTTTTGAGAAATCTGCTTTCATTCAATTTTTTTCCCTAACAAATTTCTCAAATCTGCTTTCATTCAAGGTCGTGTTTGGGCAAATCTGCTTTCATTCAATTTTTTTCCCTAACAAATTTCTGAAATCTGCTTTCATTCAAGTGCGTATTTTGCAAAATCTGCTTTCATTCATTTCCCTATTGATTTTTTTTTTCGCTCGGCCGTAGGCCGTCGCGGTAGACTTCAAAAAACAAAAAAAAATCTTTTTTCTCATGATTTTACCATACAAATGGCCATGTTTTGAAACTACTAGAAAACAATCAATATTTATTGTGTAGTTACTCTGAGTGATCGAGATGATAGAGAATTGACCGACTTACAAGAATATACATATACTATTACATCACGACTAATATTCGTGTAGTTACAGTACGAAACATGAATCTGCTTTCATCGTCTGCTTTCATCGATTTTTTTCTGCTTTCATGCGCGAATTAACTATGCGTCTGCTCCCATAAAACGCCAATACGCATATTATGGAAAAAAAAAAAAAAAAAAATGTTGATAAAATACACCGGTTATGTATATCTTATATGATGCACCACGTTCATTCAACTAAAGTTTTACTACTTCCCTTTCACCTCTATGTGTGTACAACTTTTGTCTCTGTATGATCATCTAGATTTTGTACATTTTTTTTTTTCTGAAAATTCCAACAAATGTTAAATCATTCTACAATCAAGTACTACATCCAAGTTCTACAGCCAGGTTCTACCATCTAGTTATATAGTATCTGAAAACAACCCTGTGTCATGCTTCTCGTATCGGTTCTTCGTCATATCTCATTATAGTCTTGATAAAAATCTCAATTTTTTTTTTTTTTTTTTTTTTTTTTTTTTTCTGCTCACCGACACCACATCAATGAGCAACAAACCATATTCAATCAAGAACCTCCCCCCATTCGTCATTGGTGGTGCAGTGTTCAACTACCAGTATTGTGAAGATCCATCATCACTTCCAGTACCTGAGTTAATTGAGAAAGCATTTCTGAAAGGGTTCAATGCAATTGATACATCACCTTACTATGGTCCATCCGAAGAAATCCTTGGTGAAGCGTTGAAGCAAATATCCTTCCCTCGTGATCAGTACTATATTTGTACCAAAGCAGGGAGAATTAAGTTGAATGAGTTTGATTATTCTAAAGAGAATGTACGCAAGTCGGTGGAGAGATCATTGAAGAGATTGAATACCAATTATCTTGATTTGGTTTACATGCACGATATTGAATTTGTTAATCCTACAGAGGTCATGGAAGCATTGACTGAATTACATCAATTGAAACAAGAAGGGTTGATTAGAAACTTTGGGATTTCTGGATACCCCGTGAAGTTTTTATATGAGATTGCACTCAAGTGTAAAAATGAACTTGGTCCATTGGATGCTGTGTTATCGTATTGCAACGGGTGTATTCAAAATACATTATTATTTGATTACTATGATAGGTTTATCAGTGAATGTGGGGTTCAAGTAGTACTCAACGGGTCAATACTTTCGATGTCGATGTTAAGATCAGGTAAAACCCATGATTTTCATCCAGCAGCACCAACCCTCAAAGCTAAAGTTGATGAAATTGCCCAGAATCTTAAATCCAGAGGTATAGAGTTAGCAGAGTTGGCTACAAGGTTTGCCATTAGAGAGTGGTTACAAAAATACAACTCAAGTATTGTCTTGGGTGTATCAAATATAGAAGAACTTGATGCTGCTGTTGAATGTTACCGCAATGTGGATAAAGTTGATGATACTGAACTTGTTCGTGAAGTACAATTAGCCTTGGGTGATCATATGAATGAAACCTGGTCAAGTGGTAATCATTGAGTAGATAGATCGTGTAGAATTCAAAAAAAAAAAAAAAAAAATTCATGAAAAGAAAAATTATTCTAAAAATCCATAACCAGAACGAGAAAACTCCCAACGCGTTTCATCAACTTTCAACTAATTCTACAGCAATGGCATACAAGAGATCAGCTGAGCCAGCAGCTCCTTCAAATGAAATTGGAATTGACTTGGATAACAAGAAAAGAGTTACAGTTCGTAAATTCAACAACGTCAATTTAATTGATATCAGAGAATTCTATGTTGACAAAGATGGGGTCCAGCGTCCAGGCAAAAAAGGGATTTCCTTAACGGAAGATGCATACTACAAGTTATTAGAAGCAACAAATAAGATACAGAACGCCTTGGATGAATTGAATGGTGGTCCACTGAAGAAAAAGGTCAAAGTTGAAGAAAAGAAACGTGAACCCAAACCAGTTAAACAACAACCACAACCTCAACAAGAAGTCCAGGTAGAGGAAGAGGAGATTAGTGACGCCGATGAATAGGTTATGTAATTTCACTAATACATTTTTGTTATCTATTAAAATTTTCCCATAGCAATCTGAAATTTTTTTTTTTTTTTTTCCTTCTTTATTTGATCTCTCGTTGATTTCACACTTTCGCTATTTTTTTTTTTTTTTTTGATTGCTAAGAAAATAAGTCTCCTTTCATTATCTTTTTTTTTTTTAAACTTTCTAACCATGGGTAAATTAAAAAAACGTATAACATTCCCGGTGACAACATATGTTCCTGATGATGAACAGTCCCAATCAAACTCCACTAATGACAGGTCATCTACTTCATTGGACCATTTGGTTAATTCAGGTGCATTGATCGACCATCGCAATTCCAAAGACTTGGCCCATTTCCATTCATCACCAGCAAAGACCAGACGTAGATCAAGTGGTCACTTCAACCACCGTCCAGATCAACCAACCTTACCGTTGACAAACAAAAACTTACAATCGTTGTTACGAAAATCATCCCACGACGATGCCGTGTCTCCAACTGCTATTTCGGTGGATATGGATCAGTTTGCTAATGAACAAAGACAACTTGCCTCCTGGCGTGAAGATGGAGAAAATGAACGGTACTCGATTTCTGAATTTGGTGAATCTAACCCTTCTTCTGAGAATTCAAGTGATTCAACTTCATTGGATGATGTGTGTTTCCCCGATTTTAGAGAGGATATAAAAACTACTAACGATTGGCCCGATTTACAAGTATTGGAAGAGTTTATCAAAGAGGAAATTGAAGAATTCCATCAAGAAGAAGGTATGGTGAATTTTGGGAAAGATATAATCCACGACGATGCCACCGAACATACCCCGTTGATAAATAATTACAAAGTCAATGAAGTAGAATCATTAGATCTGGTAAACAAATCATTTAGAGTTCGGCCTACACCTATTCAACCTTGGGAACATTCCAAGGAAAATATTCCTCCAATTTTAAGGAACACCAAACAAGAAGTGTGTCGATTTACTTATTTTCGAGAAGAACTTCCAAAAACCATCCATGCTCCTACATTGCTGGGATTGATTGAAGACAAGTCGAAAATCCTTGAAAACCTCCAACATTTGTTCCCTATATCTGATTCCAAGCCACCTTCAGTGCATACAAAACTCGATTCCATGACATCTACTCCAATGAACAAATCCCGCCCGGTAACTCCACTTCCTAATGATTCTCGAAGTGAACCATTCTGGCTTGACGTGCTTGACCCAACTGAAGAAGAAATGAAAGTAATTTCCAAAACCTTTGGTATCCATCCATTAACCACAGAAGATATCTTTCTTGGAGAAGCCAGAGAAAAAGTCGAACTATTCAAATCATACTACTTTGTTTGTTTCACGTCGTTTGACGTGGTTTATGAAAAACGAAGACAACGAGCCAAAGAACAGGAAAAGAAATTCACCAAATTACAAGAAATGCATGAAAATGGTTTGGATAACGACAGTGTTGATGCCAAATCTCCGTTCAAGCTACTCAAACTGTTGTTCTACAGAAAAAGAAAACTGTCCTCGTTTATGGACAAACAAACAAGTACATCAATGAAATCCCACATAAAGAAAATCCGTGAAGGAGAATTACTGCCATTGAATATGTACATGATTGTTTTCAAAACAGGAGTCATTACCTTCCATTTCTCAGCGACTCCTCATCCAATCAATGTCAGACGCCGTGCTAGGATGTTAAAGGATTACCTTTCGGTTACTTCTGATTGGATATGTTATGCATTGATTGATGATATTACTGATTCATTTGCCCCCATGATTGAAACCATCGAAACAGAAGTCAATTCAATTGAAGATGCTATTTTGAAAATGCATTCAGGAGATTCAGATTCCGATGATGATAGTGATGACGAGGCTCCACCACAGGATGCATTCCACATCTGGAGAAAACGATCAAAGTCAGTGGTGGATGCCCAATCTGGACCAAGACTCACGAAGTCCAAGTCCAGTTCCACTTCCCGTAGTTCGCATTCTACCAAAATCCTTGCTTGGAAAAGAAAAGGAGATATGTTGAGAAGAATTGGTGAATGTCGTAAACGAGTCATGCTGGTTATGCGTTTGCTTTCTGCCAAGGCTGATGTCATCAAGGCATTTAGTAAACGATTCAATGATTTAGAGACCGCTCAGCTGGAAATCGGCATGTACCTTGGGGATATCCAAGATCATATAATCACCATGTTGCTGGCGTTAGGACATTACGAAAAACTTTTGGCCCGTTTCCATTCCAATTATTTAGCCCAAATCAATATTGACATGACCAAGGTTAATAACGATACAAATGATGTTTTGGGTAAGATTACTATATTAGGTACCATTGTATTACCCATAAATGTGGTAACCGGGTTATGGGGTATGAATTGTATTGTCCCTGGACAAGACTATGATGGTCTAGCATGGTTTTGGGGTATTGTTGCTTGCATGGCTTTGTTTAGTATTGTAGCTTACAATTATGCGCGAAAATTTACAGGCTTGTGATAAAATGTACATGAAATTAGCAACAACAAAAAAAAAAAATTACAGAATACAGTACCCGTATTCTTTTTACTAAATTTTTCTTTTCTTTTACTTTTTTTTTTTTCTTCTGTTTGTTTCTCTTCAGTTACTTGCCACCACCTCACCAATATTTCAACCATGTCTCTTCAAATGTCATTGGTGTTTTGCACCTTAATTGGACAAATGGCTATTTTGCTCACCTTGGTGTTGCCATTGCCATATGTAATTAGAAAAAAAATCGTCAACTTTACATTTGTTTTACAAAAACCAAAACTTTCGTGTGGGAATAGTATTTTCAATCGTTTTGATGGGATTGCAACTTTTAGATTGTATTCAACGTTTAAAGAAATACCACGATATTAATAATCCAAATTTTCCAGGAATTGATTACGATAGATTGGCAAGTAAGTTTTACTCCCAAAGAAACCTTTACTTGAGTGGAGCTATTTTATACTTGCAAGTTGCAATTGGAACGGTGGTCACTATTGTCAGAAAAATGGTTTCAAAGAAAAACTTTTCCGTGAATCCAAACCAATCTCGGTTGATGATGCTGCAGAAGTTGAAAAGTTGAAACATTTGATCGAATTGAAACAACAAGATATCGATGTTCTTAAGAAACAAGTAGGTAACTTACAAAAGGCTTACAATGGATTAACTCCCGATGAAAGCAAGAGTAAAGATGAATAGGGTAATATAAGTACATACATATATTCAGATTACAAATGTCCACTATAACTTCCAGAAACAATATTTCTAAAAGTAGGAATCTCTTGATCTCCAGCATAAATACTGGCATACTTGAGCGGCAGGTCTTTCACCTGAAACTTAATTTGAACCCCAGAATCATGTTCAGATCCAAGTCCATTTGTCATAAACCTGGCAATAAGTCTTTCTTCTCCATCCAATCTAAGTGGTTTATTGTATCGCCATGTGATTCTATTTTTCTCTTCATTAAAAGTACCTTGTGGCTTAGAAGACGCTGACGTGGCCTGTATATCTTTATTCAATGCCACTGAAACAACAAAATTTTCCAACGTTAATGCAGTAGTGGAACGGATACTAATCATTAAACTTGATTGATGAGGTTCAAATTTCCATATTTGTTGAATGACAATTGGCACCTCAGTAGGTTTTATGAGATATTTCAAACCTCCAAGGGTCTTGGCCGCAATTGCAACAGGGTTGATTTTGTAGTTACCATCACCCAAATCATCCATAAATGTTTTGTTAACTAAAGTTTTATCAAACTTGTTTGGAATATTCACCACTATTGGATCAGATGGATCACCATTGTAATTAAATGCAATCTCACCCACAACTTGGGATTTCTGTAATTGACCATCTTTAAAGTTCAGATTGATCACTTCGGCTATAGATGCACTTAAACCCGAAGTAGTTGCCAAATTCTGGTGCTTAAAATCATTCTTCATAAGAGTATGACCCGTGTCTTGACTAGCAAGCGGAGCAATTATCGAGTCTCTACCAGAAGCTGCTGCGGTAGGCAAATTGTGGAAAACAGTTGAATCTCTCACCGATGGTTCTTCATGGTGTAACACTTTTCTCGATGGAGGTGGTGGTGGAGCAAGGGTCTTTTCCGGAGATACAGTTGGATCAGGTAATTGGAACCCATTTTGTTCAGTTCGTGGAGTGGCCACAATTGGTTTAGCATCATCACCAGCTTCAAAGGAATAAATGCCGTCACTACTGTGTCTTGATCCAGGAATCAATGTCGCTGGAGCAAGAGCTTGAGATGTAAATGGTGATGCCACTGGAGGATTTTCCAAATCATGTTGCTGAAGCAATGAACCTTGATGCTCTTCAGTGGATGAATCATCAGAATCATTATACTTGACCAAATTTGGTGACTCAACTGGTTCTGGCAATGGTTCTGACACTGGTTCTGTCTTGGGTTCTGCCTTTGGTTCTGATTCTGGCTCAGATTCAGATTCAGAATCAGATTCCAGTTCTGGATGTTGTTGTTGTTGTTGCTGTGGTGGTGGTGGTGGTGGTGGTGTAGCTACTACTGATTTAGTGACTTGTTTCTGGTATGGATGAAGGGCTTCAGCTGGCACTGCTGCTGGTGCTGGTGCTTCAGGTGTTGCTGCTATTGCTGCTGGTGCTGATGGAGGAGCAGCAGGAACTGATCTTCTGGTTGAAGCATTACGAGACAACAACGATGAAGTTCTGGTTCTTATTGGAGGCAAGGATACTTCAGAAGCAGATGCATCTTCAGGAATGGTTTCACCGCCAGTAAATTTACTTTCTTTCTTTTTCTTTCTACCAAAAATAGACCCAACTCGGGATTTAAGCTTCGAAGGTTTCTTAGGAGACTCTGCTGGTGTAGATGTAGACTTACCAAATGAACTTAAACGTCTATTCTTATGATGTGGAGGAGGAGGTGGTGCATGAGCAGCGGCACTAGGTGTTGCAAACTGCGTAGACACCAAATACTCTAATTGGTTTTGCATCTCTGTATCAAATTTAAAACTTCCCAACAAATAATTAGTCGAATTTTCATTATTCTTTAAATCCGATGTTAATTTCCCATTATTTATCTGGAAAAAATTCAAAACAACATCAAACATCAATTGAACCTCCAACTTTTTAAAATCCTCCAAGTTCTGAAACGTTTGTGGAGCTTTATAATTCCATTGAATTTCCCCATCACGATCCAAATTGTTACTAATCTCTTGAAGTTCTTGACCATTGACAATCAACTCCGAAACTCTAACATCTTTTTCAACCAATTGTCTCAAAGGATTGATAATCTCCAATTGAACATTTTTATTCACCACTTCATTATTATCATGCTCTGTCTTGATAGCATTAAGTAAACAGTTCCAATTACGTGGAAAGTTATTAAACCCAACACTACTACGTTGAGAAATCTTGTTGGCTTCATTGATCAATTCTTGTAACCCTTGGTTATATTTATCCAACGTGGCACTATAGTGCTTGAACCAAGCAATTAAGTCTTTGTTTACCCCTGTGGATCCAGTAATAACATTAGGAATAATAGCAGCTGCCTGCGTCGGGGTCTTGGACGTCAATATTGTCGTCGCGTAGTTAAATTCTTGTTCAGACATTACTATTCGGTAACGAAATTGCTGAATTTTCTCTCCATTTATGTTTTCAATTATTATTTTTTTTTTTTTTTTGTTTTGTTTTGTTCATCCTCAACTTCCCCCAAATAAACATTCTCGGATTGACTGGAAAAAAAAAAAAAAATATATAAGAAAATTACCCTATTGCATTACACTGATGATCAATTCTAGGCAATGTACACGTATATATCACGTGCACATTTTTTAGTAGCAACTATTGTATTAGTGTATAAGAATCAACCAGACGTATAATTCTTAAGAACAACTATACCAGAAAGAAAAAAAAAAAAGTCATCAATGGAAAAGCTGTCACCTCCTGGTGGATTAATTCACCACTGGTTACTACAACAAATTTACAATTTATCTAATGTTGTACCAGCATTCTTGTATAGATATTTTTTACAAAAGTTTGTATTGAATCAACCAGATGTTAGACATATCATCATTTAATTTGTTCAATCACATTATTTTTAAGATGATACGTGTGTGCATCATTTTCTGAGTTAATTCACTAACACTCATTCACGATTCTATACAAAATTCACACTATTAATCATCACTTCTTATTCATATACTTATCAAACCAATTAAGATTACATGTTTCACAATCGTTTGACGTACATTCACCCTTTCATTATCCGTGGAATGATTTTTTTTTTTTTTTTTTTGAAAGATCTGCAGTATCACCGTATATACGCAATAATCAACGGACGCATAAGCCCTCGTGATGACAACAACCGGTTCATCAATAATAATGCTCGTAAACTAATCTAGAATTATATATATTACCCCACGTCCATTGTATGACTCTCACTTGTTATCTCTATGTTGGTATGTATACTCATCATAATTGTCTTTAAATTTAATTGGCTCCTATAACGGCGATATTGTACAAATCCTGTATATAGCTTATCTTTTAATTTTTTTTTTCTTTCAATTAAGGATATTGTGTAATATTTTATTCATATTTTTTTTCTTGAACTGTTTATCTGAGGCTAATCACAACCAGTTTTAATTGGATGATAAACTTTCCAATTATGACGAGATCTTGATATCTAAGAAATACTAAAAAAAAAAAACAAAAACCAATTTAATGCCAAATATGCAGTCAAAACATTTGTATATAAACTTAGACAGCAATCCTCTAATTGTAAAGTTTTTTTTTTCTTCGTTCTTATTTTTGATTTTTCATTTTTTTTTTTGATTTTGAACTTTCATTATTTTGAAAAACTAACAAATTTTTACAATGTCAAACTTTACAGGAACAGGGACTGGAGGTGATGTCTTCAAAGTCGACTTAAATGATCAATTTGATCGTGCTGATATGGTATGGATCGGTACTGCGAGTGCTTTGGTGTGGATCATGATTCCAGGTGTTGGTCTTTTATATTCAGGTATTTCACGTAAAAAGCATGCGTTATCATTAATGTGGACTGCTTTGATGGCTGCTTGTCTTGCAGCATTCCAATGGTTCTGGTGGGGATACTCATTGGTGTTTGCTCATAATGGATCCCAATTCTTGGGTACTTTGCAAAACTTTTGTCTTAAAAATGTGTTGGGTGCTCCATCAATTGTTACCACTTTGCCAGATATATTATTTTGTTTATATCAAGGTATGTTTGCTGCTACCACTGCAATTTTGATGGCTGGTGCAGGTTGTGAACGTGCTAGATTAGGTCCAATGATGGTATTTTTATTTATCTGGTTAACCGTTGTCTACTGTCCAATTGCTTACTGGACTTGGGGTGGTGATGGTTGGTTACTCAACTTGGGTGCTTTGGACTTTGCCGGTGGTGGTCCAGTGCACGAGAGCTCCGGTTTTTCTGCTTTGGCCTACTCCCTTTGGTTGGGTAAGAGAAACGATCCTATTGCTAAAGGAAAAGTTCCAAAATACAAACCACATTCTGTTTCATCAATTGTTTTAGGTACCGTTTTCCTTTGGTTTGGATGGTTCGGGTTCAATGGTGGTTCCACCGGTAACTCATCCATTCGTTCTTGGTACGCCTGTGTCAACACCAATCTTGCTGCAGCAACCGGTGGCTTGACCTGGATGTTTGTTGATTACTTTAGAACTGGAGGTAAATGGTCCACTGTTGGTTTATGTATGGGTGCTATTGCCGGTCTTGTGGGTATCACCCCAGCTGCTGGTTACGTTCCAGTTTACACCTCAATTATTTTTGGTATTGTTCCAGCTATTATTTGTAACTTTGCCGTTGATTTGAAAGATTTTTTGCAAATTGATGATGGTATGGATGTCTGGGCCATGCATGGTGTTGGTGGATTTGTTGGTAACTTTATGACTGGTTTGTTTGCTGCTGATTACGTTGCCATGATTGATGGTACTGAAATTGACGGTGGTTGGATGAACCACCACTGGAAACAACTTGGTTACCAATTGGCTGGTAGTGTTTCTAATGCCTCTTGGGCATTTGTTGTCACTTCTATCATCTTATTGGCCATGGACAGAGTCCCATTCTTGAGAATTAGACTTCACGAAGACGAAGAAGCATTGGGTACTGATTTGGCCCAAATTGGTGAATATGCTTACTATGCCGAAGATGTTGACCCAGAAACCAACCCTTATGTCTTGGAACCAATCAGAAGCTCTCACATCCCACATAAACAAGCTGATTCAATGCCTGCTATAGATGGTCTTGCTGATGGTTCAAGTAACAACGAATCAGGAGAAGCCAAAGCTTAGAATATTTCTTTTTTTTTTCTTTTTGTTTGTTTTCATTTCTGTAGTAATTGTAAAATTTAATTATAATATTTTCATTTGTTTATTTATTAATTTATTTTCTATGTAACAAAACTATTTCTTAAAGTTGAATGCTGAACGACAAAGTGGACAAGTGGAACTTCCAGAACTCTTGAACCATTTGTAAAGACATGCGGCATGGAACTTGTTGGAACATGTTGGGCAAGTTTTTGAAGGTAATGATGAATCTTGATGAAGGATTGAATAACAAATAGCACAATCCTCAAATCCAGAGAAATGTAAGTTGACATTCTTACAAAACAATTCAATCGCTTCCACTATTGATCCAAAAGATATTACCCTTTGACATGCCAATAACCATGCTTTCCATTGATTTTCTTTCACTCCCAAACGAAGTGGGCCCTCAACGACAACATTGTCCAATGGATAGTTGCTTGGAACTCTTATCACCATCTCCATCTTCTGATCATCTATCAAATAGCTCAACCTGATTTCTTTGGCAACAAGGTTAACCTTGATTTTCATATTTTCATCACCTCCTTGAATTCTGTCCTTTTCATTTGTAACTTGATCAAGAACATGGGTTATTATTATTGGTGACACATATTTGGTGGTGAATTTTTCGACTTTTTTCTTAAACTGCTTGTCCCTGATATCTTTAAACCAGAGCTGTACTTGTGACCCACAGTACTTGACACATTTATAGTAAATATTAACGGCAAGGTACTTTAATTCATAGTCCAAAGATTCCAGTTTACTTATTTCAACTAAATCATAATCTGGGATAATGTTTACATCACCAATAATCAAACTATTGAAAAATTTTTCATCAAAATGTAAATAGTCAAAGATAAAGTCTAGAAGAACCAAAAGTTCATGGGAGATCTGGTTCACATAATCACTCTTGATTTTTAAAGTCACATCTTCAAAATGCGTGAATACAAGATACCATGTCCACAAAAACCTTGTAATGTCGTAGTGCTTATCATTAATAACGGTGATATAGCTACTATCAATTTCCGCTGGTTGATCTTGTTTTGACAATTGGTACTCAACCACAAAATCTGTTTGATCAGCTAAAATGATCTTGTTCAAGAACCAGGCACACATTCTCTGGGTATTCACCAGTAGTGATTTGCTAAATTTATCAATAAGTTGTTGCTTGTCGGGCTTCACTGAACGCTTTTGAAGTGCTCGATGTAAGGAATCTTGAACCAACACACTTGCTTGGTTAGCATGAGGAGTAAAACTCATAAAAACTTCCAACAATTCTTGGTCAAATCCAGTTCGGATAAGTCTCAATGTATAGTAAAGTAAATCCAATCTCTCAGGTTGAAGTTGAATAATTTCAAGGTTATTCTCCACGAGTTTCTCTGTTAGCTCGTAATACACATCCGGTAATTCCTCTTGGTATATATAACCCAAAAACCTAACCAATTGAACACGCATGTCGATAAAATCATCATCATATGCAATTGCCGAGTCCAACCACTCATTCATCATATTGAAAACCATAGTTAGTTTGTGAATTGGGAAAATATTGTCCCCAAAACTGATAAACAACAAACATAAAGATACCCACTTCAATCCTTCCGCCAATATCTGATCTTCTCGCTTAACTGATAAAATCTCCGAGAATACATAGTTTTTAAGACGATCAAATTTGCTAATGAATTTCGAAACGCCACCAATAATCCCAGCAAACTTCAAAGGGGTTTTGACAAGACTGCTTTTGATCTCATAATTGAGCGTCGATTCCAGCTCCACTGAATTTTCAATAATCCTCTTGATTACTCTGGCGGCATAAAATGCCCGAACATTGACATCCTCTGCGAGAACAAAAAAAGAACTTAACGGACCGTTGTCATCAATTAGTTGAGTAAATGAAAATTGATTGAAATAAACAGCTATTTTGCTTTCCAAGCTAGATAACACATCAACAATGTGTTCGGATGGATTTTCCAGAAGTAAGACATAATCTGAAATATATTCTCGTGTAAGTAACATCAATGGAGTAACGTCTTCTTGATGAGTTAAAAAGTTTGCAACTATTGGAATAAAATCATTGAGCTTACCAGGTGTCGACCGACACAAATACGCCGCCAGCGCTAATGGGTTTGAGATGGCAACAGTGTGAGTATCAACTTGTTCTATGGATTCATAAACTTCTTCATCAAAATCAGGCAATGGCCCATTTTTAACAAATTCGGATAACTTCAGTAAGTCAGTGTCATCCAACGTTGATCTAAGATAAGTCATCATCGATGAAACATACTTGTCGGGATACTCCCTTAATGCTAATAACAAATCCTTGTTCAACATTTGCCATGCAGATTGGATTATCTCTGTAATATCCTGCTCTATAATAACTGGCAAAAGATTGTACTTGTTTACAATATCCACAGTTAAATCCATATTCATTAACACTTCCTTATCCTTACAAAGTCTTATCACTGTCTCATTGACCCCCTTTTTTGATAACTCCACTAGGTACGAATAAATATCCGGATGTTCCTGTTTATCAATCAGGAGGCTAAGCTTTTGTAAAAATGAATCAACCGCTATTGGTTTTACAATTGAAAGTTTAAAGAAGAAATCATTGACTGGAAGTTGCCCCAGCTTGGCAGCAAAGAATAAATCAACCACAGGGTCGACACAATCCACTTCAAGATACGATGGCAATTCCATCAAAAATTCTTCAACTTCTGGAATAGGTTTCTTCTCTTGCTGCAAATACAAAGAAATAGTTTCAAATGACGCATCATCTACTGCCTTCCTGACGATGCTTTCAAGTATGTCAGTTAAACCAACAGTGCGCAACACTTGAAAATAATTACCTACTATGCTCTTGTCAGGGTTTTCAATAACAAACCTTTCTTTCATATCCAGTCTGTAGTTCTTGGCAATTACTTGAAGTACCTCTGTTTTATCTCGAGGCATTGTCTTCAATACCTTCGTCAAAATCCCAGGGAAATTGACATCTACTTGGAAACAATCAACCACCGCAAATAGACAATCCAATGCTGCAGCCTTGAACCGTGGCTCCTTTAATAGCACACCCACAACAAATTCGAATTCTGTTTGACTGGTGAAATCAATAACCATATTCAATTCCTTCAATTGTTGGATAACTTGTTTGATAAACAGGTAATACATACCATCCAGGTTACAGGAACCAACTTTCAAGTATTCATAAAACTTGGATGAAGCCTTGCTACCTCCATAATCCCAAAAATTCTTTTTTAATTCATGGTCTATGCCAAATTTGGTTAACCTGAGAATACACTGCCAGAATGACAAGATAACATTGGAATATATAATTGACTGACTTGATTTAAGTTTTATTTTGAAAAATTTTTTAGAAACTAGCTTGTATAAAGAATTAGTAGTGTCGTCAGACAACCTAGCTATAAGCGATAATAACGTTCTGAATAATGCTAAATCGTCCGTTTTCAAATGATCCCAAACTTGATCCAGATTTAAAACCTCCTGTTGTTCTTGTGGATACTTGCCCAACATATTAATTGCTCCGATAAATGCACGGTTGTATTTGATAGTCATTTCTGATTCGTTGGTGTACCTCTTGTCCGATAAAGTTTCTTCTGTTTCAACAGTAATGATGGTTGCAATCAAGTTAACAATCTGTTCCTTGAATATAGTCCATGTCTTGTCTAATTTCTCTGCATCAAAAGTATTTGATAATGTCTTGAGTGCAATTGAAGATACTGATTTGTCAGTGTCATAGAGCCCCATCAACCAAATAGGTAATGAACTTTTCAAATACTTGCTAAATGATTTGCCTCCCACTATTGTGAGAAATCTCTCTTGTACTTGATGACACAACTGCCGAACAATTCTTGAATTGTCCAATGCAAGTTTAGGATACATCTGAATCCATGACATAAGGGTCATATCATCAACTTCTGTGACTCCGAGCAATTCTTGTACTGCTTTTTCTTTGGTTTTTGGATCCTTTTTAGATAAGGACTTGAAAATCACCACAATATCTGGATTTTGAAGTAATGACACATCGGGAAGGGCCGTTATATAATTTAATGACACCTCGAAGCCATTATACCCTAAATCTCCTAGATGATCTAATGACATAATTGTCCGGAATACAGAAGAATCACCTATAATGTAAAAAAAAAAATTTCTCTCTATTTTTTGGAAAAGGTCTTTTTTTTTTCACAGTTCTCTTTGTTTCTTTATTTTTCATTTTTTCTTGGAGCGCACGACAGTACAGTTGTGTGTATTTCTAAATCTATTTAACTTTTACCAATACTACTGTTATATCATCTTCTTTTCCTCCAAGATATTTCTGACCTGTTAATCTAGATAACTCTTGTGCAAATGCACTTGGAAAGTTACTGTCTTTACTAACTTTAACAACCTCTTTGACGAATTTGGTGGCAACTTCATCTAACCTGGTGTTCTCTTCATTGTCCTTTAAGAATAATTCCATATCTTGTGGTATAACATTATCTGTCACACCATCAGTAGCAAACATGACAATATCACCTGAACGCAAGTCCCAGGTGTACTCGTCAGCAGATGTGGGAGAATCAATAATATATCTACGTCCTTCCATTTCAGCCTTTCTCACAACCTCTTTAGGTATTTTGGCCAACTGATAAGGTGTGTTAAAATTGTGGGTCTGAAAATTTGTTTCTTTGATTAACTTTGAATCTCTAAATAATCCACACCACGAATCCCCAAGATTGGCAACATGTAATTTTAAGTCAGATGTTAAAACACCCAAACAAGCAGTGGTGCCCCCAATTTCTACTTTTGGTGAAGACAAAACGTCCTTAAAAGCTAGGGATAATAATTCCTTTGGTGATTTCCCACTATCTTGTTCAAACTGACTCTTTATAGATGCACATAATTCTCGGGAAATAGCTGAAGAATCGTATCCTGCTTCGGACCAACCCCCAACACCGTCAGCCACACCAACCGCTATAGACCCAGAAATCTCATTGGAGACAAACAAGTTATCTTCACCTGATGGCGAATCCAAAGATGGGCTACGCTGTTTTCTTTTAAACATATTTGATTCTTCACGGTCTTTGGGCTGAAATGCCACAGCTATGTTATAATGGGAAACACTTGTTAATGCTTTGTCATAGTTCAAGGAGGCTGATGATGCAGTTGCTGATGGTGAGGAAGCAGTAGAATAATCTCTGGTGTTGCCCTTGCCGTAACTATTCCATGATGAATGTGTTGCCGAACTGAAGGATTTTGTTGTCGCAGATTTCAAAACCTGACGGGCCATGAATGACCCATTCTTCTTGGATATTATTGACAAAAGCATCGAAATCACTAAAATAAAACAACAGTATCCTAATGTTCTTCGTGATATCATCGAATGTACTAAAAAAAAAAAAAAAAATAAAAAAAGATTATACGTTAAGAGCCGGCGCTTTCCTGGCCACAAAAGAAACTCCAAAAAAAAAAAAAAAAAAAAAAAAAGAAAAGAAATTAAAATCATCACCAACGTGAAACGTTCACGTGATACATAATGAGAACCAATCAAAGCAATAAAAAAAAAGTTCGAAAAAAGTCTTCCGAAAAAAATACAGAGAAAAAAAAAAGAAAAACCAGACAGTTCAATAAATTTCATAGAGGAAGAGGACCCACTGTGTTAAGAACAAGAATAATAATAAAACAATGTCTACATTTAATGTTTTGAGATATTCCCTCTTGGGTGCTGGTATTGTTTATGGTGCTTACAGCAGATACTCTATTGAATCTGCTCACCATAATGAAGAAGCCGCTAAGAAATGGAGAAAAGAAGAAAGATTAATCCAACAAGCCAAGGCTGAATATGCTAAATTGAATGCTCCAAAGAAAGAAGTCACCACCTCTGGTTCAATTAACTGGGAAGATCCAAACTTGGATATTGGTAAAGCATTAGAATCTTTAATTCAAAAATTGGACTAAACCTGCGTGAATAGCGGTTTACTGTACATTAGTTGATTTATTATTTGAAAGGCATAGAAAATTAAATTTCATTATAAAGTAATAGGTCTATTTATCTATCCATCTATCAATATATCTATATATACATATTCAGAAAATGTACTTGTAAAAAGTTGTACGCACTATAATTTCACCATAAAGTAACATAAGCTGGTGAAAGTTCAATGTGGAGAAAATAAGTTGCCCACGAAAAAAGGTAAATTAAAAAAAAAAAAAAAAAAGCATACTTTTATCCCACGGATAAATCACCAATCAATGAACAAACAACTACCATTTGCTGATGCAGCTACTATAGGTATGTGACTATCCCGATATGACATCTAGTGGTGAATATCATACTAACTTTGACTAAGTTCGTGCACATCAAAAGGATGCGTACTTTGAATCTTTGTATAAAACACTGTTGCAAGATATTCTCCAGTATATCAAGGGACAACGATTTGTTAATGCATATCCTCAAGAGATTGGCGTTTTGACTAAAGCAGCGTATTTGCTGTTGACTACACTATTAGGGGCACGTACTTTGGGTGAAGAATACGTCGATTTGGTTTATGCAAACAGAAAAGGTACGAAGATTCCAAAGTTTTTACCGAGGTTGGGGTTTATCGTCTTCTATGCTTTAATACCATATCTCATAAATAAAATAGTCAAAAGGTTAAAGAATAAAGATGAAAATGAACTGTGGACAAATTATTACAAAATCTTGGATACATTTTTAAATTTGCATGTTGCTTTGTTTTACTTCCAAGGAGAGTTTTATTCGCTCTCAAAGCGTATTTTTGGTTTACGATATGTTTTTGGCCATCACAAACAACCTGAACAAATACAGGGAGGAAATTACTTTTTGTTGGGAGGTATAATAGTATTGCAATTTATTGTCAAAACACTTATGAAATTGAATACAACAGACACCGAGGAAATACGAGAAATGGACGACGATTCCAAAATCAAATCAATAAACCAATTATCCCAGTTGAGTGAACAGTATTCATCAGAACTTATTATTGATTTATCAGACGAACGCCAATTACCTTACTTGCCAGAATCATCAAGAAGCTGTATGTTGTGCTTATCGCCCATGGTGAATCCTTCGGCTGCCAACTGTGGACACATGTTTTGCTGGGATTGCATAGTGGATTGGATCAGAGAACACCCGGAGTGCCCATTATGTCGTCAACAATGTTTAGAACAACACTTGCTACCATTGAAATAAGCATATTGGTAATAATAAATACACGTTCACGAATACAAACACATGAAACACAAAAACTTCCTCCCTTTGGTGTTACTCAAAACAACACCTGAAATTTTTTTTTTTTTTTTTACTTCTTCGCGCTCTTTTCTCTCGTTGATTTCAACAGAAGGAAAGAAAGAAAGAAATTTTTAAGGAACAACAATAAACTTTTCCCACCAAGTAAATCATGTCTGAACTTCCAACAGATCTTGAAGACTCTTATTCCAAAACTTTCAAACCGCATAGGAGACAGTCATTTGATGTTTCAGTGGTAACAGATTTTGTTACTAAATATAAAAAAATCGTGTTATTAATAGTAACATTCATTTGTTTGGCATTATTCACAAATGTGCCATATATTCCTCATTTCAAACAATCTGCTCCGAAAGTAGTTATCATCTTGGCAGCCAATGAAGGAGGTGGTGTTTTAAAGTGGAAATCTCCTCAAGAATGGTCAGTGGAAAGATCTTCTATTGCTAACAAGAAAAACTACGCCAAGATCCACGGGTACGGCTTGACCATCAAGGATATGACTATCAAGAAAAGATATTCCCACGAATGGAGAGAGAGTTGGGAGAAAGTAGATATTTTGAAGCAAACAATGAGACAATTCCCAGATACAGAATGGTTTTGGTGGTTAGATTTGCACACCTATATCATGGAGCCACAAATTTCATTGGAAGAGCATTTCCTCAATAACTTGCAGAATGCCACCTATAGATCATTGGATACATTCAACCCATTAAACTTGCCTGTTGATGTTCCATACACTGATTATGAGCAACCAATAGATATGGTTATTACACAAGATTGTGGTGGGTTCAATTTGGGATCCTTTTTGATAAGAAGATCTGAATGGTCAGAAATGTTATTGGATATTTGGTGGGACCCGGCTATGTATGAGCAAATGCACATGCAATGGGAACATAAGGAACAAGATGCGTTGGAAACATTGTATTCTACTCAATCTTGGATTAGAGAAAGAATTGGGTTTTTACCATTGAGACATATAAATGCCTTCCCTCCAGGTGCTTGTTCCGACAAGGCAGATGACCCACGGTATTTCTTCAAAGACCATGATTTTGTAGTCAACATGGCCGGTTG
This sequence comes from Candida sanyaensis, assembly GCA_911254575.1. Taxonomy (NCBI): domain Eukaryota; kingdom Fungi; phylum Ascomycota; class Pichiomycetes; order Serinales; family Debaryomycetaceae; genus Candida; species Candida sanyaensis. The sequence goes on from CAJVQF010000155.1 coordinate 26,344, forward strand.
TGAGTGGGGTAGAGATTGTTGGGGAGAAATGGAGCATTACAAAGCATTATCTAAGAAACTTCATAAGAAATGGTGGAAGTTTTGGGAGTAAATAGGTTTGTTGAAATGTACAGAATACAAATGCGAGAAAAGTCAACAAAAAAAAACTACATAGTGAAAAAAGAAAATTAGAAAAAACTAAAAGAAAAAAAAAAAAAAGCAGGAAAAAACATTGTATTGGTAACGTAGTACTTCTTACCTATCACTCTACTTAAGTTAAACACCATAAGCATAATGTCTGATTGGGAAAATGAAAATGCGTTTAATGACAACAATAGCAATGATGATTTTTTGAATTCAATTTTTGATCAAAACCAAGGTGAACAACCTATGTCGGCACCACCACCACAACAACAGCAACAACAAAACCTAGGACCACCTCCACCAGTTCCAGTTTCTACAATGCAACAGCAACAGCCTCCGCAGATGTATCAGCAACATATTTCAATTAATCCAAATGCTCAACAAATGCAAGGACAACGCCCTCCTCAGCAGCTTAAGCAAGAACAGTTGTATCGTATGAAACAACAACTATATCAACAACAAATGCAACAACAGATGCTTAAAAAACAACAGGAGAACTTATCAAACCATGCATCGCCAATGAATTCACTGGTTCCAACTCCCCTGCAAAATACCCCTATTATACAAAATGCCAAACAACCACCACCACCACCTCCTTCTCAACAACAACAACAACAACAACAACCCCATGCCCAAGCCCAAGCCCAAGCCCAACATAATAATGCCAACTTGCAATCTATGCAAATTGAGTTATTTTTATCCGTCTTGTATGATTTTTTACAGCGCAGTGGTATCCAGATACAGCAACCATTGTTGGTCAATGGTAGAAGAGTTAATTTGTTTGTTATATACATTTTAAGTCAAAAAATGGGTGGGTATAGAATGATGAAGGCATTTCTTCTGATGTCACCCGAACAACAACGCATCCAGCAACAAAACCCATGGACATTGATGGCATTGAAGATGGGATTCTATGAAGGTGTTGATGATCAAATTACTAGAGAAGTAATCGACAGAGAAATCTGTAATTGTTATACAAGCTATATCTTGCCGTACGAGGAATATTATGCTACACCTGGTGGTAACAAAGACATCGAAGCTAGTAAACACAGATTCCAACAACAAATTGTTCAAAAATACCTGTTCAATGCTCCTACTCCAGCACCAGTGCAGCAGAGTCCAATGATGAGTAGTGCCCCTACACCACTCACACAAAGAAAGCTATCTCGTGCTAGCAACTCAGTCCATAATTCTCCAAATGTTCCTTCTCCATATCAGACCACCCCACGTCAATCTCGGGCACCTCCTCCATCTGTTGCTTCTACTGCTCCGCCAGCTGTATCAGTACAAGCGCATGTTCCAGCACCTGGTCCTGCACGAGTCCAAGTACAAGCACAAGCACCAGTCCCAGTCCCAGTGCCAGTCTCAGCACAAGTCCCAACACAAGTCCCAACACCTGCTGTGGCTGTACCTCAGGCACCTATTGTCAAACAAGCAGTGACTAAAGAAGATGCCCAGATCTTGAAAAACTATTCTCCATTCAAGAAAACTGTTGATACTCACGGTCCATACAACATAAGAGAATTGTCACAATTGGCAAGCGAAATTGAAGTAACCAAACCAGTTTACTTGTTTGCTCCTGAATTGGGTATTATTAACCTTCAAGCATTGACGATGTCCATTAAGAGCAATAACGGTATCCAAAGTGCAGAGGTAGTTAATGCTCTCAATGCATTGTTGGTCGCCACTTCTGATGTAAACTATACATTTCAGATTAAAGATTGCATGGAGCTTTTAGATGGATTGTCTGTTTTGGGTAAAGATATCTTGAACAAGATTATGGGAGTGAATAAGTCAGAGGAAGTTGTTTATTCTGATGTTACAAAATTGTCTGGTAATGGTCGTATTGATGATATATTTTCCCGCTACGTCAAGAGCCAAGGTGAGGATATTCTGTACGTTGTGAATTCGCTTACGGGTGAAGTGGTTTCTGATGAAGAAGACATGGATGACATTTTTTCTATTGTACAAGACCCAATCCCTGGAGAATCCCCTTTGGAAACCGATGATGAAGAGATTAGTGTTAGTACGTTTCATTTGGATGACTACCTCACGGCATTACAAAATTTCAAACAGGAAAACAAGCACCATTTTAGTAAGATTCAAACCAGAAGTGCCATGGATGATCAGATAATGTTAGTGGACCAGTTGATTACAATCACAATGATTTTAAGAAATATTTCATTTGCTGAGCATAATAAGGAGTTATTGGCTGCCAATCGACTTTTCAAGGAGTTATTATTTTCCATTGTTAAAAATATTGGATTAGATAATAACAAATTCGTTTACAGTCGTAAAAGATTATGCTTATTGAAGGATTGTCTTTTGATGTTGGACAATATTGCCTTATATACCCATTTGCACACGTTGGAAGAGGCATTCTTGTCGTTTGTTTTAGTTGCAAGCTTTGGTCCAAAAATAGAGGACAAGTACAAGATTCCACGCTGTAATCTCGACACATATTCATATTTTTCTTTTGGAATTGATGCGTTTACCAAGTTGATGGTTAGAGAACCTTACAATAGATCTTTGATCCAAGCCGTGCTCAATGGTACTTTGAATGCAAGTTTAACGGGTTATTCTGTTAGCTTACAAGATCAAGAGCACACTAGAAAATTGATCAAAGCTTATTCCCCAGATTATAAATCCGCTACCCTTTTGACACATGCTTTCCAAATTTATATGAGTATTTTACCCTTTGACGGCAACACTTTCGAGTTGTCAAAATTTATTTTCACTAGAAGTCCTACCATCTCCCAAATGTTGTTTGGTGCAAAGCTTTTAATCGACATGGCACCTGTTGATGATTTAAACACTCACCACAACAAGTTGTCACTTTATTGGTTGTTGGAAAATAGAGAAGTGGTGTTGGGGAATTTGGCAAGGAGTATTGTTGCATTATCTACGGAAACCGGAAAGTTCCCACGTGAATCTCCGGAACACAAGATTTTATCACTGGTGTTGCGAAGAGCACTAGTTGTTATCAACTCATTGGTTAATAATGCTGTTTTAGCAAAAGGTATCGAGGAGCAGAGAGATACAGATTTGATGGATAAATTAACCGATTGTTTGGCATTTCCAAGGATAATTCCTGATTCCATTCTCACTTTGGACACATTTTTGGCTCCTACAATTGATACCAGTTTAGGTAAAGAAGTTGTAAGGTTGCTTAGGTATTTGAAAGATTTGAAGGCTTGTGAGGGAATATAATAAGCAAGATTCTTTTATTTTTTTTTTATCTTATCTAGAGTTTCCTGTATATCTGTATCAATATGTGTAGTACATGTACCAATAAAACGCAAATGCGCAAATATTTTCATGCACGTCTTTTTAGTTTTTCCGTTCACGTACACCAACTCCAGTAGTAATATCTTAATCTTAATTCGTTATCTTTATTGGCTTTCATTTACTAGTTGCATTTCCACTTTGGGAATAGCGATCCAGCTCTTTGCATTGATTCACCTTGATGTTGGATGCGGGGAGTGACAAATATTTAAATACCTTCCAGTTTGCCTCTTTCGACAATAAATGTTGAATGGAATTATCCCTCAACATCAAAACACTATTCTTACAATGGCTCCACCAGTTTTAACTCAATCTTCTTCTTCTGCTATTCCTACTTTGGACGACAAACCAGATTCATCTACTGGTACTGAAACATTACCTGCTAGTTGGTTTTCATCTCCAGCAATTCTCGAATTAGAGAAAAGAGCTATCTTCCACAAAACTTGGAACTACTGTATTCATGCTAGTCGTTTTAAGAATGCTGGTGACTATTTCACATTCACCATCACTGGTATTAATTTCTTTATTATCAAGTCCAAAACTGATGGTTCTTTGAAAGCTTTCCACAATGTCTGTCGTCACAGGGCATACCCGGTTATTAGAAAAGATCAAGGTTCCAGCACTATGTTGGGTTGCAAATACCATGGGTGGTCTTACAATACTGATGGTAAATTAACCAAGGCTCGTGACTACGACCAAGTTGAAGGTTTCAATATGGAAGAGAACAGTTTATTACCTATCAACACACATGTCACTCCTCAAGGTTTGGTATTTGTCAGTTTCAATTCCGACCCAATTCCATTTGAAACTTGGTTTGCTGGTTTGACTGAAGAATTGAATGATTTTGATTTTGGAGACTATGAATACCACATGAGTTATGAATTAGATGGTGTTTTCAATTGGAAAACTTTGATGGACGGTTACAATGAATGCTACCATTGTTACACTGCCCACCCGGGTCTTAAGGCAGCTTTTAAATTAAACACCTACAAGGTTGTACCAAAATCCCACTATTTGAGACATTTTGCTGAAATTGTTCAGACTGAACCTCCGGTTGTTGTTGAAGAAAAGAAATCATGGTTTGGCCTGAAAAAGGAAGAAAAACCAGTTGATCAAAAAGTTAACAAAGCTGGTACTAACGATGGTTTATGGTTGCAAGTTGCTCCAAATACCGGTATTAATTGCTACTCTCCAGCTTGGTACTCTATTAGAGTCTTGCCAATTACTTCTACCAGAACCATTTTGCAGTATGACATTTACACTAAAAAGGGTTTGGATGACGCTGACAAAAAGAGTTTGTTGATTTCTTACAACAAGTTGAATTGGAAGATTATGACTTATGTGTTTTGACCCAAAAGAACTTGAACCAAGGTATTTATAAAACTGGTGTCTTGCATCCATCTCACGAAAATGGGGTTTTATATTACCAAGGTCTTGTTAGAGAGATGGTAAAAGAACATTATGACTTAGAATTTGCCAATGGTGGACCGATTGAACCAGCTGCTCTCAAGGGTTCCGGTGAAAATGATGAGTTGGAAGGTATTTGCAAATCCCTCGAATGTGGTAAAGGATCTACTGTTGAATGGTAGCCGTGTATATTTGCAGTTTCTATTTGTTTATTTGTTTGTTTGTTATTTAGTTAGTTACTGTAGTCAGTGGATAATAATATATGTCGAGTACAGTACAGTATTGTGAATAAAGCGAACACGCGAACAAAAGAGTCTTCGTCTTTTGCCCACAGCAAACATACAGATGAAAAAAAAAAAAGAAAAATTTCTTCTGGTTATTTCTTGACAGCACCGTTTTTGCCAATATTCATTCCTATTCAACAATGATTTCGTTGGCAAATACATTTTCTTTCCTTGATAATCCAAATATCAATTGGAAATCAATAATTGTAGGGTTTACCATTGGTCAATACCTATTCGAAACCTACTTAGATGTTAGACAATATAAAGTGTTGAAACAAAAGTCACCACCAGAATCCATTAAGAAGGAAGTGTCTCAAGAAACCTTTGATAAGGCTCAAGAATATTCCCGTGCCAAAGCAAGATTTTCCCTCTTCTCAAATGTTTTTGGATTATTTCAAAATTTGGCTATCATTAAGTATGATTTGTTACCAAAAATATGGTTATGGAGTGGCAGTATCATGAATAGCTGCAGTGCTATTTTGCCAAAGACCATGGGAGGAGTCATTACTCAATCTCTCTTTTTTGTTTTTACGACCCAAATTTTAACTACTCTTATTGGTTTGCCATTGAGTTACTACAAACACTTTGTTTTGGAAGAAAAGTTTGGATTCAACAAACAAACTATTGGATTATGGGTAAGTGATATGCTCAAGAGTATTGGACTTTCAATTGTTTTGGGTTCTCCTGTTATTGCTGGATTTTTGAAGATTATTGAGTACTTCGATGACAAGTTCATCTTTTACCTTATGTGCTTTATCTTGGTGGTCAACTTGGTTGCAATGACCATTGTTCCTACATTGATCATGCCATTATTTAATAAATTCACCCCATTGGAAGATGGCGAATTGAAGACCGCTATTGAAAACTTGGCTTCTAAGCAAAAATTCCCATTGGCTAAATTGTTTGTTGTTGATGGTTCCAAAAGATCATCTCATTCCAATGCATACTTTACTGGATTGCCATGGAGTAAACAAATCGTGTTGTTTGATACTTTGATTGAGCACAACTCAACTGAAGAAACTGTTGCTGTTTTGGCTCACGAAATTGGTCATTGGAAATTAAATCATTTACCAAAGATGATCGTTATGATGCAGGGTCATTTATTTATGATTTTCTCCTTGTATTCTGCTTTCATTCATAACACTTCTTTGTACAGTAGCTTCGGCTTTGTCAACCAACAACCAATCTTGATTGGATTTATGTTGTTTAATGATATCTTCCAACCGGTTGAATGTTTGTTGACCTTTGTTCAAAACTTGGTATCCAGAAAACATGAATATGAAGCTGATGAGTATGCTAATAAATGTGGCTATTCTGAAGAGTTATGCAGATCCTTGTTAAAATTATCAAAGGAAAATTTGTCAAGTATGAATGCCGATTGGTTGTATTCATCTTTCCATTACTCACACCCAATTTTGCCGGAAAGATTATCTGCATTGGGTTATGTCTCCAAGGAAAAAGTCAAGAAAGATGAATAAATACAGCCTCTTATGTACTATTAGTCTGTAGCTTATGGAAATAAGACCGTGTAGCAATATATCTCCACATTGTCTTGTTTTATATTACAAATTTCAATTAAACTATATACGTAAAACACACCTAATGATCTGCCTTTGGAGCATTTGGTAATTCTTTTAAGGATTTTCTGATCGAATCGACACCTTTCAATAAGTCTTCTTCAGAGATAATCAAAGGAGGAGCCAATCTGATGATGTTATCATGGGTTGGTTTGGCCAACACACCATAGTTTTTCATCAACAAACACAAATCCCAAGCAGTTCTACCATTGGTCTTTGATTCGTCTATCACAATAGCTGACAATAAACCTTTACCTCTTACTTCACTGATCATACCATTGCTTTCCTTTTGCAATTCGGTTAACTTATCCTTCAACAATTGACCCAATTTTTGTGATCTTTCAACCAAATTTTCGTCTCTGACAACATCCAAGGCAGCAATGGCGACCCTACATGCCAATGGATTACCACCATATGTAGAACCATGAGAACCTGGTTCTAAGGTCAACATGATTTCTTTGGAGGATAACACAGCAGAAACTGGAAGTATACCACCAGAAATAGCCTTACCTAATAAAATAATATCTGGTTTAACACCCTTGGAGTGTTCGTAACATAACATCTTACCAGTTCTAGCAATACCAGTTTGGATTTCATCACAGATCAACAAGACATTATGTTTCTTACACAATTCTTGAACTCTTGGTAAATAGTCTTCTGGTGGAACAACGATACCAGCCTCACCTTGAATAGGTTCTAATAAAATAGCAGCAATCTTGTCACCAGCATTGGCAAAGGCTTTTTCAACATCTTCAATGACACCATATCTTAATAAAGTACCTTGTGGTTCACCTGGAATTTGAGGACCAACACCACTCAAGTATGGACCAAAATTAGTCGTTGCATCTGGATCAGTGGACATGGAAATGACACCCAATGTTCTTCCGTGGAAATTGTTGACAGCAGACAAAATAATGGCCTCACCTGCTGGAATACCTTTTTTAACATAACCCCATCTTCTAGCTAATTTCAAACCTGTTTCAACAGCTTCAGCACCAGTGTTCATTGGTAAGACCATTTCGTAGTTAAAATATTCCGTGATATATTTGGCGTAAACACCAAATACGTCTGAGGAAAAGGCACGAGAACATAAAGTTAATTTGGAGGCTTGATCAACTAAAGCGCCTACAATTTTTGGATGACAATGACCTTGATTAACAGCAGAATAAGCAGATAAGAAATCCAAGTATTCCTTACCTTCTGGGTCCCAAACATGGGCACCTTCGGCCTTGGAAAACACCACAGGTAATGGATGGTAGTTATGTGCGGAGTATTCAGTTTCGTATTTACGAGCGGTTTCGGAGGAGATGTTAAAGCTTGGAGTGACAGACATTGTAGTTATTAATTGATTAATGGAGAAAGGGAAAGGAAAAAAAAAGAAGAAGAAGAAAGTAGAAAAAAAAATTATTGAAATCAATTGGAAAGAATCACTCTATTTATAGACAGGTCATGGAACCCCAGATGTAATTGAATTTTTCACCTTAATGGACACTTGTTGATCTCTAAGAGCAAGAGAGTGCGAATGTGGGCAATACGCACGACCTGTCTAGGTTTGTTTTGTTTTTCGTCACAAAAAAACTTAGCGGCAAATCAATAATCATAAGAAAAAAAAAAAAAAAAATACAACAATAAAAGAATTTTTCCATTTTGAGATGAATGAATAAAGTGTTGGAAAACACAGGAGAAAAAAAAAAAAAAAAAAATCCTTCAGTCGTCATTCCACTTTTTTTTTGTACAACACCTTTTTCCTTATCTGGAACACTTTATTGAACTATACACGCCATTTTATACCGCATCTTCATATAAAACTTATCAAATTTGATCCATCATGTCACAACAAAGAGTTAAGAGACACATGCAAACTGCCATTGAACCAGCTGCGCCAATAAATCCAGACGTTGCTGTCTTACCATCAGTCGCTATGAGAATTAGAAAGGCCGTGAGCGAAGGTTACCAATTGCCAGGTACCAATGGTCAACAATTCCAAAGAGTTCCATTACCAAACAACATGGCCACTCCACCGGAATTAATTGATTCATTTTCCACTAGAACTACCTCTAATCTTGAAGAATGGGATAGTTATTACAAGATCAACAATGTTCCTGTGCAAACTATGCCAGGAACTAATTACATGAAGAGAAAATTCGAGGAAGACAAGCCAGTTGAACTTGGTCAATACCAAGCTAGATATGGTGAATTGAGATTCAATGAAGAATTTTAAGACCTCATCGCATTACTACAGTTTGATCACATTATTTTTTGATTCGGTTTTTTTTTTCATATATATCTATAGCTACCCACCTAGGGATTGGTTAGTTTATTTTTATTATTGTTTATGGCTTGCTCGTTGTTTGATTTTCTCCTTTTTAGTTTTTATTAGATGTATAGGTATTACATCTTAGTATAATACCAAGTTTATTTCTTTATGGTTAGATTTAACTTTTACGTAATTATTCATTCCCCCCCCCCTATTATTTGTCAAGAGCGAATCTCGATCTCCAATTTTTTTTTTTTTTCTTCTTTCCTGCCTCTCCCTTTTCTATGTCCTTGTTTGTATCTAAAATAAAAAATCCAGCAACTCACTATCATGTTGGTATGGAAGAATTTCACCTATAACTTAACATTGCCATTTCGAAATCTTTCTCCAGGCGAGAGGTTTCTTCAACTTATTCGATTATTCACTTGCGTCTGTGCTGTGGCATTCTGTCTAGCCTGTCTCGTCGCACCAAAACTCACAAACTTTACATACGTTTCTCGTATAAATTGTGCACATTTGGATGTATCCTATGGTTTATATAAGTCATTAAGAAACTCAGTGAGTCAAACACCTGAGATATTTTCTGATAGCAAAGTTGGAGTGAGTTTAGGGAATACCTTAACCAATAGTGAAATTACATTGATCTCACAGTACGCTGAAAAACAAGTTGCTGCGGCTCCTCAGTTTTGTTTATCATCACTATGGAGCTGGTGTTATGGTAACTATGATACCTACAATGTGGTTGACAAGCATGGTAAGACTAAGATCAAGAGAAAGAATGAAAAATTGACTTGTACTACAAAAGAAGTATATGTGTTTGATTATCTTGAACAACTAGATGCTATTGGTTTGACCATAATTCTAGCTTATGCTTATCAAAGTTTATCGTACCGAAGTAAAACTTATATTGAGTTGATGAATTCAAGAGATAATAGATTTAAACTTTCCTTTAATGGGATCATTTTCACGTGTTGTGCACAGTTTGTCATATTATTGTGTTTTTTCATTGTCTATGGTAATCGGGGATCTGCAAAGGACTTATCGAAAATACCTTCATTTATATTGCATATAATAGCATTTGTTTCTTTGGCTTCGGTTGTCAGCATCATAATTGGGCTGTCTTTGATTACCAACTTGTTGATTGTGACACGAGGAGAAGTGAAGGATAAGTTAGGTGATTTTGGTGTTTCTTTCCACATGGGTAAGTGCTGGTTTGTGTTGATGTGGTTGGGTGCAGCTTTCTCGATATTGTCGCTGTCTTCGTGGATCTTGCCCTTGTGGTGTGCAAATCCTCTGGTGGACAGTATTGTCAAAGACGAAGAAGTATCGCTTTTTGAATTTGGTGTTGTGGAAGGATCAAAACTTGATAACTTTAAGAACAAGGTCACTAGAACTAGTAGACGAATCACTTCTAGCCTTGGTATTCTGGACGTGGATGCAGATAGTTCTAGAAAAAATGAGCATTCGACAAGAATCAGTAGCATGTTTCATAATCGTCGACCTTCAATTGATATTATAAATGATGATCATGAAGTGGAAATGCGAAAATTAGGTGAAACGCTATCGAAAAAGACATCTGTTAGACGAACAAAGTCTACCACTAGATCGAAAGTGTTAGAAGAACAGGGCGTATTGCTAGAGAATTTCACTTTTAAAGATGATTATCCAACTATTCAAGAGGAGACATATGATGGTTATTCCAGCAGATCAGTATCACGTGCAGCCCTGGGTAAGATCGCAAGACAGATGTCGGATAAAAGAGAGAGAAACTTGATCCTTGAAGTTGACAAGAGTCCACTTGATACGGAACAAGTATCTCCCAGAAACTCGTTCTTGGAGGAAGATGAGTTGGAATTATTGGATAATCAAATGTTTGCCCTTAAATAGAGATAATTATAGAAGGAACTAAGTTAGTTTGAATCTTTATATTTTGTAATGTTCTCTTTTTTTTTCTCTTCTTTTTTTTATTTTTTTTTTTTTTTTGCAACTTACCATATTCCAATGAAGAAGGAGAGCACCAGTTTGAACGTTTATAAAAGATCCACATCGTTTATTATATGGTCAAGTATTGAATTGTTATTTCTTGCGTTCTTGATCTTGATTAGTTTTTTTTTTCTATTTTGCTGTTCCAAATCCATTCCTCGAGGTCCAGCATCATTTCAATTGAAAATACAATCTGATTCTACATTTTCCAAAAATACATTCCAATTGATTCAACAAGGATTGAAGTTTGCTGCTTATTTGTCAAACGATTTGAACATCTATCTCAACAAGACTATTCCAGATAGTTACCTTCAAGGTCTTGACTCATCTTTTGATGACAACTTGTATCAATTCAATGTGTTTGGATTTTGTCATCGTAATCTGTTTACAAATCTAAAGAGTTGCTACAATGGTCAAGGGCTCAATGTGGTTACCAGTTTCATTCAAGATCTTGGGATGCAGTTAGGCAATTTGACAACTCAAAATGACCCCAATGTTGTTTCTGCAAGATTGGTGATCCTTTTTTATGATATTATCAATCATGTATGTTCTAAGGAGAAAAGTGAGATTTGTCTTTTGCTCACTTATAACAGTGTTTCTAAAGCAGTCCAATATATGGGTATTCTAACGCTTGTGAGTTTGGGGATCGCAGCTGTTACGTCAATTTTGGAGTTAATTCACTATTGTATCTGGGATTCTACCATGAACCGAGTACCATTTCTCATTAGAATAATTGCAGTTTGTTTGGTGATTATGACTGTAAATGGGATATATTGTATCATATACGCTTTACAAAGTCCGCTATCCGATTTAGTAACACAGTACCAAATTGGCAAATTAGAGTTTTCCCCCGTCAATTGGTTGGTGTGGTGCTCTCTAACATTAATATGCTTGATTATTACTATAAAACATTATTGTATATACCAGTCTATTTAGTTGTAAACTTTTTTGAAAGCTTGTTCAAAGTCGCTTATAATATCATCAATAAATTCGGTACCGATTGAAAGTCTAATCAATCCTTTGGTGACACCAGAAGCCAATTTTTCTTCATCAGACAATTGTTGGTGGGTAGTGAACCATGGAGCAATGACCAAGGTTTTTGAGTCACCAACGTTGGCCAAGTTGGAAGCAATTTCCAAATTATCAACCAATTTAGCAGAAGCTTCATTGAATGGATCATCGGTAGTGTTTTCGATATCCTTAACACTGAAAGCTAAAGCACCACCAAAGTATTTGGCGTCGTTGTTCAAGTATTTCTTACTCAATTCGTGAGATTCATGAGATGGCAAACCCAAGTAGGAAACGGATTCAACGTTTGGATTTTTTTCCAACCATTGGGCCAATTTCAAAGCATTTTCAGATTGTCTTTCAACTCTCAATGACAAGGTTTCCAAACCTTGCAACAACAAGAATGCACCGAATGGATTCAAAGCTGGACCCAAGTCTCTCAACAATTCAATTCTAGCGTGACCAATAAAAGCAGCTTTTCCTAAAGCATCATTCAAAACCAACCCGTGGTAACCTTCTGATGGCTTGGAAAATTGGGGGAATTTTTCTGGGTATTCGGTCCATGGGAAATTACCAGAGTCAATAATGACACCAGCAATAGTAGTACCGTGACCACCAATCCATTTAGTGGCGGAGTGAACAACAATATCAGCACCGTGGGCAATTGGGTTGACTAAGAAACCACCAGCACCAAAGGTGTTATCAACAACAACTGGGATACCATGTTCATGGGCAATTTTGGTGATGCTTTCAAAATCTGGGACATTGTATTTTGGGTTACCAATTGTTTCAAGGTAGATAGCCTTGGTTTTGTCGTCAATCAATTTGGCAAAGTCTTCTGGTTTGTCACCGTTAACAAATCTGGTTTCAATACCTAAACGTTTGAAGGCAACTTTAAATTGGTTGTAAGTACCACCGTATAAGTAAGAAGTACTGATAATATTGTCACCAACATGGGCCAAACCGGCAATTGCCAAAAATTGGGCAGATTGACCAGAGGAGGTAGCCAATGCACCAATACCACCTTCCAAAGCGGCTATTCTTTGTTCGAAAACGTCGTTGGTTGGGTTCATAATTCTTGAATAGATGTAACCAGGGGTTTCCAAACCAAACAATTGAGCACCATGTTTGGAGTCATTGAAGACATATGAAGTAGTAGCATAAATAGGAGGAGCTCTTGGTTGATGTGGCTTCTCAACTGGTTGACCAGCATGCAATTGAAGAGTATCGAAATGGGAAGGCATGGTTTCTGAATGAAAAGACAGTAATTGATTCAAAGAAATAAAAAGAAAAGAAAAGAAAAGAAAAGAAGAGAAAAAAACCAAATTTCAAAAAGAGAAACGAAAACGAAATACAGAATTTCAAAGAACTACAAAGTTGTCTGGTATTTATAATAACTGGATGAAAAGGGAATAGAAAAAAAAAAATTGCACAAAATAATTGTGGATCCCATGCGGTATAGGTAATGGAGTTGGATGTAATATTGTCGCAAATGAGAAAGAAAAAAAAAAATTGTTAAAGAAAAATACGCGAATTGTTACCATTTCACGTGACTTTTCAGGATTTTATTCATTCACTGATTTTGTGTCATTTCCAAAACAATTGGCATTTCTTTACATGAGTCAATGGGGCCAGTAGTGGATCAATGTAATTGGTTACAATTTATTAATGTCCAGGTGTGGTTTCGGTAAATTAGACTTTTTCATTTATTAAGGTTGATTTTATGGTTTGAGTTTCCATCACCATACTAATAGGAATTCGCCATAGTTCTTATTGTTCATACTCTTTGCAAATGTTTTTTTTTTTTTTCCTCTACCCCCTGAAATCGGAATTTAATGGCGGAAAATGAAATAAAGTTGAACAAAAAGTTTGTATAAACTTTCATTAATTTCTAATGGGTGGTGCGATAATTATTTGTTCGTATAAATTTGCAAATTTTTGTTAATATTATGGAGTCAATTGAGAACAAATTCAACAGAACATAACTACTTAAACATTTAGTTCATAAATTGGCTTATAAGAGGTTTTGAGATTATTAAATATTCATCCATTTGGTATACTGTGTCAACCAATCAACAGCGAGTAGTGTACCCTGACAATTTGATGTATAAAGCCATTAGGAACTCTCTTGACAATAGATAGAGTTCAAGAGATGTGAAGAACTAAAAAAAAGTTGTATGATTTCACACTATACTTGTTGTAATAAGATACGTTAACGGTGTGTATTCTTATGGTAAGATTGTGTAGGGAACATGTAAAAAGTATACAAAAAGAGGAGCTATAAAGGTCAATAGATATAGTAGAAGGGGAACAATCAGCAAGGGATGAATATTAGGGGTTTAATTGTAAATACGTTATTCGTGACCAATATGAATGTAACGGCAACTATATTCAAACGTATCAATGTTATCATTGTACTATTAAGTCATGTGTATATAAACACGTGATACTAATTATGCCATTACAATACTTTGGTTTTTACAATCTTCTGTATAGAATCATAATACTATGCAAACAAATAAACTAAAAACGTTCAACAATATGCTCTAACCACAATCACTGTAACATCTGGTTTTTGCGTCTATACATGTTATTATAATTACAAGAATAAGCTAGTCTTATATTTTGAGTTTCCATTGGAAGCGATTCCTTTTTCAAGTTTCCTTTCGTTTTTTTTTCCTCGCCTACCCTTCCCCTCTCTTCTTTTTTCAACAGTATGTTCTTTTTTCTCTTCTTCTTTTAAATGCGGATCTGGTGATAGCATTAGAAAAATCTTTTTGTTCACCCCAATTTTGTTGATTTCTAAAGACTACCTCATTAGCCTACTATGTCAACCAATCCACAAGAAGATGTCTACATAGAATACTTGAATTATGATTGGAAATCATTTACCGAATTTCAGGATGGGTTACAAGAAATTTTGGATAATTATTTAGCAAATATGAAGGAGCAAGATGCCTCAGTAACTACTATACCGAGTTTAGACAAACAACAATTAATAGATCAAGCCAAATCGTTCTTCTTCTGTAATAAAACTGGTCACATTTTGAATTTAGATGACTTTAATGAATGGAAATTGCACAATGGTGACAAACACATTAGAAGTGATCAAATTGAAGAACCAAAGGAAGAAGATGAACCATACACTTCGAATTATCAAGAATTGGTTGAGTTAATCGCACAAGGCAAACCAATTCCAGGAATAAAACACATCCCAGATACCGTATTGACTGACCAAGGCACAGCTGCTTCAGCTGCTCAAAGAACAAAACCATGGGAAAAGAGCAAACTGGTAAATGAAGACGAAGTTGAAGAAGAAGAGAGTCCAAGTGAAAATACCTAGTTCAATTCATAGTTTGTATACTAGTACATCAAATTTTTTTGGAATTCATATGTGATGTTAACAATTTAGTTTCAACTTTGCTCTGCAAGTCATAACCGTTTTTAACAATTCTTAGTTGCACTCATACCCAGAGTGGAGGAACAAATTTTCCTCGGCTAAACGATGTTCAGTTTCAAATTTCCTAAAAGAGACATATTATTCAAATCACCTTGAGTTTTAACACCCTTAAAGCACTTTGAAGCTATCCAAGAGTTCTCTCATTAAGAAATGTTGGTTTTGAGGGTAAAATTCAATGTTTAAGGATAATATAAGACGTTCAAAGAGGGGAAAACAAAACAAAAAAAAAAAAAAAAAAGAAAGAAATCAATTATCATGTGTCAAGCTATCACATGAGCGTATGTCATTGGTGGTTCATGAAAAGGGAGGCTTATTTGATATAAACGAATTATACGCGATCTAACTTAATACATGTATAAATAAGAGGACCTATATGGCTGGTATTGATATTAATACCACATAACACCCTCCCCTTTTCTCTTAAACACCATTTCTTTAACCACAAGTACACAAATTTTCCTTTTTATAAATACCAGTGTCAATTTTTTTTTTTTTTTCCTTTCACGTCCGCTTTTGGCCCAAAAAATTTGTGTTTTGCATTACTGTGTTCACTTTGATTTTTTTTTTCAATGATTTCTCTCAATAAAGAAAAAAAAAAAAAATCATATAAACTTTGACATTCCACTTTTTTTTTTTTTTTTGATCTATTTGAATTTTACAGATCTTGAGCTTGTTTTTATTCATTATATCATTATTTATAGGTGATGTCATATCGTGGTCCTAATCAATTCCAAAACCAATTTGGTGGTCAACCCCAAGGTATACCTTCACAACAACCTCCAAATATAGGTCCAGTATCCACATCTAAATCACCATTACAGAAATTTGAAGATTATTCCAAACACATCGAGGATTTGATTGACGATTATTTCAAAGTATTAAAGCCATATGTGCCTGCAATTGGTAGAGCATTCTTGGTTGCCACTTTTTATGAGGATACCTTGAGAATTTTTACCCAATGGAATGAGCAAGTTTACTATTTACACAACTATAGACACTATTGGAGATGGTTAACCATATTTTTCTTGGTAAACAATATGGTTGTCATGAGTGTTGGGTCTACATTGGTTATTGCCAGAAAGAAGATCAACATTGCTACAATTGCATTGATCATTGTTGTCATAGTTCAAGGTATTGCCTATGGCTTGATATTTGATGGCCAATTTGTCTTAAGAAACTTGTCAGTTGTTGGTGGATTAGTTTTGGCCTTTTCAGATAGTATAGTGAGAGATAAGAGATCGTTAAACATGCCCGGATTACCAATGTTAAACAACCAAGATAACAAAAAATACTTTCTTTTAACCGGTAGAATCTTATTGGTCTTGTTATTTTTGGGATTTGTCTTTTCTTCTGACTTATCAATGGGTAGAGTATTCATCATTGTTATTGGGTTATTGTCTTGTGCTTCAATAATTGTTGGTTATAAAACCAAATTTTCTGCGGCCATCATGTTAACTGTCTTGTTCTTATACAACGTTGTGACCAACCAATTTTGGGCCTATGATTCCCATGATGCTAGACGTGATTTCTTGAGATATGAATTCTTCCAAGTTTTGTCTATTGTTGGTGGTTTATTGTTAGTTGTCAATGCAGGTGCAGGTGAATTCTCCATTGATGAAAAGAAAAGATTTATTAGTTCAAATAGTTTTGATGAAATACCTCAGTACTACTATTAAAAGTTGTATTTCTTCTATATAGTTATCTCCTCATAAAATTGTAA